>PVKP010008091.1:0-74057 GCA_004027715.1 Plecturocebus donacophilus | reverse complement strand
TTTTCATCCCCTATTCCTTCCTGTCTCCATTGTTAAACACAATTATTGGCATAAAAGAGGTTTTTAATACCCATTTTTAGACTGTATTCTAGCCTGGGCAATAAAACAAGAATCCCATTCTCTCTCCCTCTTTCTCTTCCTCTTTCTTTCTCTCTTTCATTCTTTTTCTTTCTTTTGCTGTTTCTTTCTCCTTTTCTCTTTTTCTAAAATCTCTTCCTCTTTCTTTCTCTTTCATTCTTTTTTCTTTCTTTTGCTGTTTCTTTCTTTCTCCTTTTCTCTCTAAAAAAAAAAAAAAAAAAGAAGGATATCATGGTGTATTAGTCTGTTCTCACACTGCTGATAAAAATATACCCAAGACTGAGAATTTATAAAGAAAAAGAGGTTTAATGGACTCACAGTTTCACATGGCTGAGAAGGCCTCACAAACACGGTGGAATGCAAGGGAAGAACAAGGCATGTCTTTTCATGATAGCAGGTAAAGAGAATGTGAGCCAGGTGAAAGGGGAAACCCCTTATAAAACAATCAGATCTCCTGAGCCTTATTCACTACCACAAGAACATTATGGGGGAAATCACCCCTGTTATTCAATTATCTTCCACTGGGCCCCTCCCACAATACATGGGAAGTGTGGGAGCTACAATTCAAAATGAGATTTGGGTGAGAACACAGCCAAACCATATCACATAGTTTAGAAATAAATTTAGGAATCACTGGGGTTTTAAGCCTTGGAAATACATGGCCTTAAACAAGGAGAACACAGAAGGTAAAATGAGGAAAAAGAATACGGAGGAATGCCAACATTTAGAGCTTGTTAGCTGAACAGAAGCTGAACAACTAAGTTTAAGATCTAGTCAGAGACGGAGGGGAAAATTAGGAATCAGAATCCAAGAGACCAGTGTTCCTAAAGGAAAACATTTAGAAATTCTAAGGTATCTATAAAATGAGGATTCAGTTGTTTATTAAGTGGGACAAACAAATGTCATTGCTGACGTTAGCAAGGGCAGATAGAGTATTAAGAGTACACTGGACTGACTTGAAGAGTGACTGAAAATGGAAAGCAGAAATGGAAATACCCGTAACTCTCAGAGAGGCTAAGTTATAAATCATAGACATATGCCAGTTTGCTGGGGAGTGACACAGCTTCAAGCGAAGGTTTTTACCTTGTTTTTAATGGGAGACACAGACCATGTTCAAATGCTAAAGAGAAGTATCCTGAAAGAAAGAGCTCATCATATATACTTCCTCTTACACCCCCAGCAGTATCCCCACATAATCATACATCTAATCACTTACCAAATCCTGTTGCTTCTATCTCTAAATTGTCTTTAGCTATTCCCCTATCTTTGTTTTAACTGTTTCTATATTAAAGCTTTCTTGTATCTTAACAGAGCTTTTATTACAGTGTCTACCCAGAGGCAGCCAAACTGCAAGGTAAAGAGCACAGTCTTCCAGACTGCCAGGTCTTCCCAAGACTTCTGACCCCAAGCCCAAAAAGTTAGGGTACAACTACAAAGTTAGAGGGAAGAGTTTATATAAGACCAAAGACTACCCTCACTTCTTATCCCAACCCCAAGTTGGGGGGTTTCAGAGAACTATTTTCAATTTTGGTAATTTACAGAAAACTTATAGAATTCACTGAAACCTATTATACTCATGGCTACATGTATTACAGAAAAAGTATATAGATTAGGACCAGCCAAAGAGAGGAACACATAGGGCAGAGTCCAGGAGGGTTCCAAACATCAAGCTTTGGTTGTCCTCAGGATGAGTCACCCTTGCAGCATCTATGTGTGACAACAGGTGTCGAATATTGCCAATCCGGGAAGCTCACTTAAGCTTGATGGTCTAGAGCTTTTATTACGGCTTCATTAATACAGGTGTGACTGATCAGTTGTCCACATGGCTTTACTAAATCTCTACTCAGTTTTTCAAGACATCAAGTTGGTATATGGAGTAAGAAGAACCAAGGGCTTAGAAGTCACTTCTAACCAGGAATTTGGGAAAAGGCCAAACCTCTTTGGGCCAAATTCATTTTTTTCTCCAGCTCTTTTTTTAAAAGAAGGTCTTGCTCCATTAACCAGGCTGGAGTGCAGTGGCACAATCACAGCTCACTGCAGCCTTGACCTCCTGGGCAAAATCAATTCTCCGTTCTCAGCCTAAGAAGCTGAGACTACAGGTGCGCACCACTCATCCTAGCTAATTTTTAATTTTTTTGTAGAGATGAGATCTTGTCATGTTTCCCAGCCTGGTCTAAAATTCCAGGGCTCAACTGAGCCTCCCGCCTCAGCCTCCCAAAGTGCTGGGGTTACAAGTGTAAGCCATCACATTCAGCCAGGGCCAATTTCTTTATTACACATGCAATGGTTAATTTTGTCAACTTGACCTAGTTCATGGTACTTTGTTAGACAGTCCCAGGAAAAAATACATGTGGTCATAAAGCCATGATTGAAGGCCCTTTTACTGTGCCCCTGCCCTACCCCTAAAGTTCTCGAGGAAAAACCTGAGAAATTCACTCTTCCCAGTTCTTCAGTCCCTCCCAGTAATACATATAAAACGTATGCTCTTTGCAGGTATCTCCCTGGGGCTTGGTTATGAACTTGCTTTTATCCAATGGGACATGGAGACAAGAAACAGTGACCCAATTTCAAAGTGAGTCACTTAAGCCTGGTGAGTTTCCTTCAGCTATCTTGAAGCTTCTGCCATGGGTTGGGGGTGGGAGGGAACCTCAAATAGCCACAGTTTCCAGAATGAAAAGACACGAGGAATAGACCTGAATGCAAATCAGTATCCAAAACGGAGGCCAGTCATAACACACCACACCCAGGAAAGCTCTAACAAGACTTACAAATCCATGAGTGAGAAATAAATACTTAACTCTGTTAAGCCAGTGAGCTTTGGGAGCTGTAATTAGGTATTATTATCAAAACTGATTAGTATACTCACAAAATACGTATTCCCAGTTTAAGCTTCTGATCCACATTCATGTCTAGTTTCCAGAACTCCAAGCTGATTCTGGCAGACCAAAATTTTAAACAGTTTCTACTTATCATTTTCTCCTGTAGACTAAAAGAAACCCAGCTTTGAATAGCTTCAGGGAAGCCTATTAGTTAAGGACACCCCTTCGCCATACAGGAAACGCAGGAAGAGAGCTCTACTTAAGGGAAGATCATGTTTACCATTCTCTTAGGGAAAACCTCGCCTTCAAATAGGACAGACATTGTTTCTATGTTTTTCATTTCCTTCTGGAGCATTCCATAGTGCTCTTCCCTGGGGCAAGACAACAGTGTATATATTTACTTGTACAATGAATGAAACAGATTTTTGTTTCCTTATAACGTCTTTTCTCTTTGCTAGCAGCCTACAACACTGCAAGCCAAGGAAAGATCATATGACAGTGGCAGGCAGGCACCAGTTACACATCATGGTGTCCCTCATGTACTAACCCAGAAAGAGCAGGAAGGTAGGGGGATGGTAATTTCTGATGGACAAAACAAAGTTCCAGGTTGGTATCTTAGCTTTGCTGGTACAAAGAAACACACAGATTTAAATGTCCTGTTTATAACCTCTCTAACAGCAAAGTCAGTAAGGTGACTTGGAAGGAAAGCTGCCAAGCTTAGCAGAACAAAGAGACAGTCTCCGAGATGAACTTCATTTATCTGCAGCACTGAGGTCAATCCAGTTCAATTAGACTTCCTCAGGGCATTACACACAAGTTCTCTGCAGAAATACTGAAAGCAGCATCACCTACCATTCTTGACTTTTCAAGAATCTGTTTTTTCTTCCTCAGAACATAAATGGGAGGCAAAAGCTTTCTTTAAACAACCATCACACACAGTTACTCAAAGCTGGAGGGGAAAAAAAGGACTAAGTCAAGGTCAGGGCCAGAGGGCAAGAACTTCTGAAAATTAAACAAAACATGTGACTCCCACAGAAGAGTTTTCACAGTCACTGAGAGGAAGGGATCAGAATGGCCAGCAGAGGCCACTTACATAGCCACAAGGTAGGAAGACGGGAGGCAATGCTAAGATGTACTGAGCAGAGTTGGAAATGTGAACCCCTTCTTCCAGTTAAGAATAGTAAGCTCCCTTTGCTCAGCTATATAGTACATAATGCCTTTCACAAACACCATAGCATCTGGTCTTCACAAAAGCCTGCGAGGTAACTGATTACAGTATTCATTTCCCCAGGTTGCTATCTATAACAAATGACTACAGACTTTGTAGTTTAGAATAGCAATGTATTGTATCATACATCTATAGACTAAAAATCTGCAGTTGGGGTGTTATCAGGGCCCTTCATCCTCTGAAACCTCTAGAGGATAATCCCTCCATGACTCTTCCAGCTTCCGGTAGGCCCTGGTGTTCCTGTGTTCACAACTGCAGCACTCCAATCACAGTGCTGTGTTCCCAGTGTGTCTCCATCTTCATATGGTATTCCCCTCCTTTTATAAGGACACCAATCATATTGGATTAGGGCTGACCATAATGAGTTCACCTTAACTTGATTACACTTGCAAAGATCTTATTACTAAACAAGGTCACATTCACAGGGGCCAAGGGTTAGAACTGCAACATCTTTTGGGGGACACCATTCAACCCATAGCAATTATCTCCACTTCACCCATAAGAAAAATGAGCTGTACAGAGGTCAAGTCATCGAAGTTAATACTGTCAGCAATTAGCACTTAGGACTTAAACCAGATCCTACTTCTGATCCTGAGCTTCATTTATGACATGATAAAGCCCCACCCATTGCCAGCTCCACAGCCACACCATCACCACTGCAGCTACATGAGTCCTTTACAGCAGCAACCCCCAACATTTTTGGCACAAGGGACCTGTTTCATGATAGACAGATTCTCTACACACCAGGGGGTGGGGTGAGGATGGTTGGGGGATTAAACTGTTCCACCTCAGATCATCAGGCATTAGACTCTCATAAGGAGCACAGGACCCAGATCCCTCACATGTGCAGTTCCTGATAGGGTTTACCCTCCTGTGAGAATCTAATGGTGCTGCTGATCTGACAGGAGGCGGAGCTCAGGCAGGAATGTTGACTCACCAGCCACTCACCTCCTATGCATCCTGGTTTTTAACAGGTCATGGACCGTATCAGTCCACAGACTGGGGGTTGCGGACCCCTGCTTTAAGCCTTAATCTAGACAAACGAGATCAAGAGTGCAATACCCACAAGGGCTGATGAACTGAACCCAGTGATCATATATCCAGAAATGGCTTTGCGAATCTATGGTCCAGATGGCCAGGTACACAGAGTGATTTCAGGGCCATTTGAGAGGCGGGCACACCACTCAATAGCAGAATGTCCATGATTCAGGTCCATCTTTTAGGTCTGCTCTCTAAATGTCCTATTTGAATATAAATATCCCTGGGCTAATTAGCTTAATAAATTTTGTACATGTTAATGATTTTAATCATCCTTTCATGTATGAAAACCATTTTGTTCATTCCCTTACAGAGGTGTTATGTGTCACACAGATAAATGGAGAGATGGATAAATTATGTTAGATACTTCCTGGGAATACAAAAATAAACTATAACCTCTGTTCTTAATGAGCTTCCATCAGGATACTTTAGAATGAAAAAGAGAAGACCCAGGTTTTCAAATTTAAGGAGAAGGATGTTTAAGTCAATGGTTTCCAAAGTTGTATAACTCTAAAATATCCTGTAAAGCCCTTTTTTTTTAATTAATTGCTTTGTATTCTGGGTACATTTGTTGTAGGTTTTTGCTTTGTGATTACTGTGAGACTTACAAAAAACATAGATATAACAGGTTATTTTAAACAGATGACAATTTATGTTTGCTCATACAAAAAATAGAAGCAAAGAAGAAACTGAAACTACTCTTTAACTCCATCCCTCCTTGCATTTTGACTTTTTGTCTCTATTTACAAATTTTTTTTTTTTTTTGGAGATGGACTCTTGTTCTGTCGCCCAGGCTGGAGTGCAATGGCATGATCTCAGCTCACTGCAACCTCCAGCTCCTGGGTTCAAGCTATTCTCCTGCCTCAGCCTCCCAGGTAGCTGGCATTACAGGCATGTGCCACCACACCCAGCTAATATTTTTTTTTGTATTTTTAGTAGAGATGGGATTTCATCATGCTGGCCAGACTGGACTTGAAGTCCTGACCTCAAATGATCCACCCACCTCAGCCTCCCAATATTCCAATATTTTATATTGCCTATCTCTTCACATGTTCCTACAGCTATTATTTAGTATAGATTTGTATTTTAGATTTCATACGAGTTATTAGTGAATTGCACACTACAATGTCATACAGTATTCAAAGTTCTTCTGTGTATTTACCTTTACCATTGGGTTTTATACCTTTAAATGTATTATTTTTGGACGTTGGATATATTTTCCTTTCAGATTTAAGAACTCACTTTAGCATTTCTTGTAAGACACGTCTGGTGGTGATGAATTCTCTCTGTTTCTGCTTGTCTGAGAAAGACTTCCTCTATTCTTTTATGTTTGAGGGTAAGCTTTTCTGGGAACAGAATTCTTTATTAGCAGTTTCTTTTTTTTTTTTTTCTTTTTTTTTCCAGCTTTCTACATAAGCATTCCATACCCCTAGCTCTTTCTCAGCTCCTGCTTGAACAGTAATAATTCTTAGATGTGCTTTTTTGAAGTAATTTTCTACCTATTAAAGGCATTCTTCATTCCTTTTCATTCTTTTTTCTTCTTTATCCTCTGTGTGTTTTTCAGTAGCCTGTCCTGGAGCTCACTGATGCTTTTTTGTACTTTATTCTGCTGTTGAGAGCCTCCAATGAATTTATCAGCTCAGCAAATGTATTTCTCAGTTCCATGACTTCCATTTTATTTCAGTAACTCAATCTCTGTTAGATTTCTCTGATAAATTTCTGAGTTGCTTTTCTGTATTATTTCAGAAATCACTAAGTTTCTGTATAACTGTTTTTCCTCTTTTTTTTTAAGAAACAGTCTTGCTCTGTCACCCAGAGTGGAGTGCAGTAGCACTGTCATGGCTCACTGCTCCCTCAGACTCCTGGGTTCAAGTCACCATCCCACTTCAGCCTCCTAAAGTTCTGGGATTACAAAAACATGAGCCACTGTATCCAGACTGTTATTCAAAATTCTTTATCAAAGAGCTCACCTACTGCAGTCTCATTAGGCTCGATCACTGACTTCTTGCTTTGTCCATTTGGGGAGGTCACAGTTTCCTGTTTGCTATTGTTTCTTGAGGATTTACATCTATGCCTTTGCATTGAAGGATTAGTTATTCTTGTCGTCTGGGTTTGGCTTAGTGTGGTTTTTACTGAGAATGTCTGCTTACAGATTTTTTTTTTTTTTTTTGGACAACATACCTGTTGAATATCTTTTTCCTGCTGAGTTACTGCTTTATTCTCGGCACTAGGTGACCCAGATTTGCCTCGACTGTAACAAACGTCAAAGTGCTGCCCATCCTGGATAAGGGAGGTCCCAAAGGGGATATCCCAGCAGCATGGGAAGGTTGGCTGGGTGATACAGTTTGTAGATTTGTCCTTGCCCACATCTCATGTGGAATTATAATCCCTAGTATCAGAGGTGGGGCCTGGTGGGAGGTGACAGGATCATGTGGGTAACTTTCATGAATGGGTGGGTTAGCACTGTCTTCTTGGTGCTGTCCTCATGACAGTGACTTCTTGTGAGATATGGCTGTTTTAAGTGTGTGACACCTCCCTCTCTCTCTTTTTCTGCTTTTGCCATGTGATGTGCTGATAGCCCTTTTATCTTCCACCATGATTGAAAGCTCCCTGAGGCTTCACCAAAAGTTGAGCAGATGCCAGCACCATGCTTCCTGTAGAGCTGCAGAACTGTGAACCAATTAAACCTCTTTTATCAATTACCTAGTCTCCAGTATTTTATAGCAATGCAAGAATGGCCTAACACAGTAGTTCATGCTCAGGGCACCTGTGGAACATGCCTCCTGCTACGTGGGCTGCTATGCCAAAATAGGCAGTATAGTTTTCCAGTCTGGGATGCTAGTCTGTAAAACCTCTCCCCTTCATCTCTGGCTGTCCTCAGGAATTTTTCTCCCTTCAAGACACTTGCAATGCTTCCCACCACAGACTGAGGCAGGCACAGGTCGGCCAGTGAACCCGAGATGGCAGGAAGCTGGGTAACTTCCTCAATCCCACTTTTTCCAATATACTAACCATGAACTGGGGGGGAAGTTTCTATAGAATTGGTGTCTAACAAGTTGGGAAAGGGCACTATAGATCTAGAGGTCCTATTTTCTTATCATATGCATGGAAGTTTTTACTCCTCTGTGGTCACAACAACTGTCTCATCCTTGTATCTGCGTTCTCACGCTACTGGTGGTGATCTTAGTGCTATGTATTTGTTTTTTATTTTCTGTGGGGGGTCAAGGGAAGTGACTCTAGCTTGCTTCTAGGCTACCACTCTGGTACTCTGTCTCTGGGACAGCTTTTTAAAAGTACATTTTCATACTATTTCTAAATGACACTTCATTAGAACATTATATGAATAGTTAGAATTATCTAGAAAGTAGTTAAAAGATCAAAATTCTGCACATAAAAATAACCATATTGAGAATATGTGACTGTTACAAGAAAAAGAAAATACCTAGTAATAAATGTAGGAATGTGTGCCGCTAATTCAACATGGTAGGTTGAACACACATTTGTCCATTTACTCTGAATCCCCACTAAAATAACTACAGAGGAGTAATAGTGCATTACCCACATAAAGAGTAGAAAAAAATATAAATAGATGAGAACTGTCCACAAAAGCTTTAGAAGCTAAAAAGTTAAGAGTTAAATAATGCTTAAACTGTTAAAGTAGGGTGAACTTGAAAGGCTGCTTCACATTTCAGGACCCTAGAAGGTCTCAGGAATTAGAGGCATCTAATGCCTTTGGAAAGAAGAAAAGGATAAGGATTGAAACAGCCTTACATGTTTTAGATGAGAGAGCAAATTAGCTATATTAAAATTGTAAATGCACATACCATTGACTTAGCAATATCACTTAGAGTAAGTTTTACTTCAAGAGTACTTACATATGTACAGGTATGTGTAAAATTATGCTTGAAGTATATTTCTAGTGACAAAATTATAATTAATCTTATGGTCCATTCAATAAAATAAACCATATATCCATATAATGGTGGAGGATTTGAACTTATCAAGAGTTACTCATCTCTGTACCTTGGTCCATACTGACATACAGCAGGTAGACTAATCTGTCGAGAAGTCTTTTGAGAAGCCCCTGGACAGAAAGGAAAGACAACTGGACCCCTGAAATAAACTAACATAAAAACTGAAGTCTAGAGGAATGGATCAGACAGGACAAAAAGACCTGCACATCCCAGGAGATAATAGTTTCAGGTCCAGAGTGAGGCTGTGCCTGATCACCCCTAAATCACTCTCCTCTGTAGCATGCCTCAACTAAACCTTACCAACGCCCAACTGAAGAAAAGAGCAATAACAAAAGCCACAGCCGTTCCATCAAGGCCCAGTAGCTCTGTGACAGGTAACCTTTTCAAAAGAGCTGGCCCCATAAGGGAGGAAAGCCTTCCTGCTGGGCAGGTGTGGTGGGAAAGAGGTAGCATGAGGGAGATCTCAGTGCTGGAATCGTTCTGTTGATTGTGGTGGTGATTACATAAATCTACACATGATAAAATGACCTAAAACTAAATATACACGCTGTAACAATGTCATTCTTGGTTTGGATATTTTGCTGCAATTATATAATATGTAACCATGAGAAAAACTAGATGAAGTGTATATGAGACCTCTCTGTACTAACTTTGCAACTTCCTATGAATCTATAATTATTTCAAAGTAAGTTTCATAAAAGCAAACTTCTATGGCTTCTGTGAGGAGAAAACCAGGAAAAGCAGTTGCTCAGAGGAGCAAGAATGGAATCAAAAGGACCATTAGGAAGCCATGACAGTCATCCATGAAGGGATGCAGGTGGCCTGTTAGGAGGGAGGTAGCAAGTGGTTGGATTTAGCATATGTTTTGAATGTTGACCTGTAGGATTCGTTTGAGGATTGCAGGTAGAGCCTCAGAGACGGAGAGGCAAAAGAATAACTCCAAAAATTTTTCTTCCCTGAGCAATAGCATAAATGAAGTTTTCATTCATGCAGGCAGGACGACAGGAAGAAAAGACTGTGGATAGTGGGAATTAGTTCTAGCTGTGAAGAGTGAGGTGCCCAATAGCCATCCAAGTGGTTATGTCTGATAGGAAATTCTACATAAAAATCTAGAGTTCAGGAAAAAGGATGGTGCTGGGATATCTGCTTATAGATGATATTTAAAACTGTAAAACTATATGAGATCAACTAGATGTGTAAGTAGAGAAGACATCTAAGAACACCCAATTTTTTTTTCTAGTTTCACTGAAGTATAATGACAAATAAAAACTGTGACTACTTAAGGTGTACAACTTGATGTCTGACATATGTACACACTGTAAAATAATCACAATTTAAAAATAATAATCAAAACTAATTATACCACCCTCACATTTTGGGTATGTATGATGAAAACACTTAAGATCCACCCTCTCAGCAAATTTCAAGTATACATACAGTACAGTATTATTAACTATAATCAGCACGCTATTGTTAACTATAGTCACACTGCTATAAATTAGGTCTCCAGAATTTCACCTTACATACTCAAACTTGTCTTTTGACCAATGTCTCCCCATTTCCGCATACCCATAGCCTCTGAAGAAGCATTGTTTTGTTTTGGTTTGGTTTGGTTGGGGGGGTGATTGGCAATGTCAGATAATGTTGAACATTTAAAATTGTTGATGGAAAATTGTCCAGTTGAATTAATGAAGGTGAAACCATTAGTAACTTTGAAAAGAATAGGTTTTTTCCTTATGGCCATGACAAATTTATTACGTGTTCACCTGTCTTTGGCATCACATCAAGAACAGACATTCCTTTAACACATTTAAAGTGATATTTAAGCTAAGCCCTGTGATTCTGCCTTCTGTCCAATCAAATTGCTAGACCCAATTGTTTCTGCCTATGCATAAAAGTGACTTACCACCTGGTGTTTAACCCACCTGCATGAAATTGGTATTACTGTACACATTCCAACTAGAAGCAGTAAGAGCTTCAGGGATTGTAGTTATATAAATCACACACTGTAGTAACATTTAACATAGTTCATTCTCTTAAGAGCTTAAAATGCTCAGCTATACAAATAGCTTAATTATTCTCTCAGCTTTCTTCTGAAATAGGCAGTAAGGCTATCAAGTGAAATCAGAATATTTCACCCCAAAGTATGGTTCCCTGGTATACTGAGTATTTTAAATTAAAAACCATTGGTGATCCTCAAGCCCTAGAGGAGAATGTTCCCCCACCTACAAAAAGATAGACCTGATTCACCAAAGAGAACAGTATTTCTTGTTCTCTTTCCTGTTATCTCATTATCCATTACAAGAAACAAGACCAGAAAAAAGTAACCACACCTCAATGAACCCCTTTTTCAAGATAAAGACTATCTCCAAAAATCACCTAAATACCAAAGACAACTATTTAAAAATTAATTTGTTTCGATCATTCTGCTTAATAGTCATTTGTTGCCCCTCATTTAGAATTCCTCTTCTCCCTACTCCCATAACCTGTTTACCAGGGTCTAAGTACCCATTGCTCCTGTAATGTCACAATGGTATTCAAGCTTCGGTACCTTCTTGGGAAGTTTAGTCTTCATTCTGAAGGCTCCCATGTATACACTTTAAATACATTTATATACCTTTTCTCCTAATCAGTCTCCTTCATGTCAGTGATTTTCAGCAAAAGCTTGTGTAGCTCTTGGCCCCCATACAAATATTCCTGCATTAAGGGTTGTGCTTCATTGAAGGATTAAGATAGTAAGCAGAAGCCATGAGTAGCTTGCAGCTCCTGCTTAAAAGGACAGAACAGCATGTAGAAACTCACATCATCAACTTTTCCTCCAAGAACCATCACAGAAACACACAAGGAAAACTGAGAAAATCCACAGAACTTCTGAAGGAACTAGATGACCAGTGCTGGCACCCTGACAGGCCAAAAAACTGTGAGTCTGCTTACTTTCTCAACAGGGAGGCTTGTGGTCTGGGGCAAGTTCTCAGCCTTGCTCACTGGCTGTCTAGAAATAGACTCGGTGTTGTGGGGACACGGTGGGAGTGAGAACAGCCTTTATGACTTCAGGCTGTGTGAGAGCAGGGTAAAGCCTGTGACTGCTGGCTTTTCCCAACTTCTTTGGCAACCTGCATGAACTCAGCACAGCCAGCCATAATCCCCCCGGGAATATAACTCCATTGGACCAGGAACCACATGCCATCACCCACAGCAGCCACAGCAGGCCCACGCCAAGGAAGGGCTGAGCTCAGACGTGCCTATTCCTGCCCTCACCTGGTGGTCTTTCTCTCCTTGCCTTGGTACCAAAGACAGAAGTCATAATCTCTTGAGAGCTCTGTGGCCCTGCCCACTAACTGAGAAACCTGAATACTTATCCAGATGTTCCTAGGGCAACTATGTACCCTCCCTATAGGACCACAGCTAATGTGCTCTTGAGAGAGCCACAACCTGGCTGCAGGCCACCCAACACAAAACCACTGAACTAAACAAAAACGCAACCAAGGACACTCACAGAGTCACTTCACTCCCCTGCCACCTCCACTGAATCAGGTGCTGGTATTCACAACTGCAAGATCTGAAGACGGATCACGTCACAGCACTCTTTGTAGAGACTTCCCAGTATCATCCTGGAACCCAGTAGCTCTGCTGGGGGGCTAGACCCAGAAGAGCAGAAGCAATCACTACAGTTTGGCTGTTAGGAAGCCTATGTTCCTAGGGGAAGTGAGAGAGCACCATATCAAGAGAGCACCCCAAGAGACAAAAAAGTCTCAACAGCCGCCCTAGAAGCCCAAATCTTCCTTCTGACAAAGTCTACCCAAATAAAAAGGAACGAGAAAAATAATTCTGGCAATATGACAAAACAGGGTTCTTTAACACCCTTAAAATATCATACCAGCTCACCAGCAATGGATCCAAACAAAGACAAAATTTGAATTGCCAGAAAAAGAATTCAGAGGGTTGTTTATTAATCTAATCCAAGAGGTATCAGAGAAAGGTAAACTCCAACTTGAAGAAATCAAAAATGTAATACAGGATATAAAGGAAAATTATTCAGTGAAATAGAAACCATAAATAAAAAACAATCACAACTTCTGGTAATCAAGACACATGTAAAGAAATGCAAAATGCACTGGAGAGTCTCGGCAATAGAATCAAACAAGTAGAATAAATAACTTCAGAGCTCAAAGACAAGGTTTTTGAATTAACCGAATTCATCAGACACAAACAAAAGAATTTTTTTTAAAAATCAACAAAGTCTCCAAGAAGTTTGGAATTATGTCAACCAAACCTAAGAATAATTTGTGCTCCAAGGAAGAAGAGAAATCTAAATGTTTGGAAAATATATTTCAGGGAATAGTTAAGGAAAATATTGCAAGCCTTGCCAGAGATCCAGACATCCAAATACAAGAAGCTCAAAGAACACCTGGGAAATTCATTCCAAAAAGATCATTGCCTAGTCATATGGTCATCAGGTTATCTTATATCAAGACGAAGGAAAGAATCTTAGATTTGAGGCAAAAGCATCAGGTAACCTATAAAGGAAAATCTACCAGATTAACAGTAGATTTCTATCAAAAACCCTACAAGCTAGAAAGAAGTAGGGTCCTATTTTAAGCCTCTTTAAACAGGAAGGATTCTTCGATTATCAGCCAAAAATTTTATATCCAGTGAAACTCAACTTCATAAATGAGGAAAAGATACAGTCTTATCCAGACAAACAAATGCTGAGAGAATTTAGACACTACCAAGCCAAGACTATAAGAGCTGCTAAAAGGAGCTTTTAAGAAATCTTGAAACAAATCCTCAAAATACACCAAAATAGAACCTCCTTAAAGCATCAATCTCACAGAGCCTATATAACAATAACACAATGGAAAAAAATAAAAATATTCAGGCAATCAATAGAATAGTACCTCATCTCAATATTAATAGTGAATGTAAATTGCCTAAATGTTCCACCTAAGCCATGCAGAATGGCAGAATAAATAAGATTTCACCATCCAAGTATCCGCTCTCTTTAAGAGACTTACATGACACATAAGGACTCACACATAACTTAACGTAAAGGGGTGGAAAAATATATCCCATGCAAATAGAATCCAAAAGTGAGCAGAAGTAGCTATTCTTATATCAGACAAAGCAAATGTTAAAGCAACACCAGTTTAAAAAGACAAAGAGGAACATTATAAAACGATAAAAGGACTAGTCCAATGGGAAAATATCACAATCCTAAATATATATGCACCTAACTCTGGAGCTCCCAAATTTATAAAACAACTACTACTAAACCTAGGAAATGAGACAGACAGCAACACAGTGGGGAATTTTAAGACTTCACTGACAGCACTAGACAGTTCTTCAAGACAGAAAGTCAAACAATGGACTTAAATTAAACCCCACAACAAAGGAACTTAACAGTTGTTTATGGAACATTCTGCCTAACAACTGCAGAATATACATTCTGTTCATCAGCATATGGAACATTCTTCAAGACAGACCATATGACAGGCCACAAAATGAGTCTCAACAAATTTAAGAAAACTAAAGTTATATCCAGTACTATCTCAGACCACAGTGGAATAAAATTGTAAATCAACTCCAAAAGGAAGCCTCAAAATATTCTAATACATGGAAAGTAAATGACCTGCTCCTAAATGATATTTGGGTCAACAATGAAATCAAGATGAAAATTTAAAAATTCATTGAACTGAATGTTAAGAGTGGCACAATCTATCAAAATCTCTGGGATAGAACAAAAGCAGTGCTAAGAAGCAGTTCACAGCATTAGACGCCTATATTTGTCTGAAATGCTATTTGTCCAAAAGAGCACCAAAAGACAATCTAAGGTCACACCTAATGGAAATGGACAATAAAGAACAATCCAAAACCAAACCCAGCAGAATAAAAGAAATAATGAAGATCAGAGCAGAACTAAATGAAATTCCAACAAAAAAATGCAAAAGATAAATGAAACAAAAAGCTCGTTCTTTTAAAAAATAAATAAAACTGATAGACCATTAGTGAGATTAATCAAGAAAAAAGTGAAGATCCAAATAAGCTCAATTAGAAATGAAATGGGAGATATTATTATGGATACCACAGAAATACAAAAGATCATTCAAGCTACTATGAACACTCTTAAGAGTATGAACTGGAAAACTCAGAGGAGATGGATGAATTATTGGATTTTCAACCCTACTAGACTAAACCAGGAAGGTACAGAATCTATAGAAACAGATCAGTAAGAAGCAGCAAGATTGAAGTGATGATTTAAAAAGTGCCAACAAAATATAGTCCAAGACTAGCCAGAATCACAGCAAAATTCTCTCAGATGTTGAACGAAGATTTGGTACAAATCCTACTGACACTATTCCAAAAGATAGAGAAAGAGGGAATCCTCCCTAACTCATTCTATGAAGCCAGTATCACCCTAATGCCAAAACCAGGACAAGACATAACACAAAAGGAAGCTACAGATCACTATCCCTGATGAGCATAGATGGAAAGTCCTTAACAAAATACTAGTGAACTGAATCCAACAATGTATCAAAAAGATAATCTGCCATGATCAAGTGGACATCATACTACAGATTCAGGGATGGTTTAACACACCTAAGTCAATAACTGTGATACATCAGATAAATAGACTTGAAAGCAAAAATCACATGATCATCTCAATAGATGCAGAAAAAGCATTTGACAAAATCCCAGAACTCTTTATGATTAAAACCCTCAGCAAAATAGGCATAGAAGTGACATACCTTCAGGTAATAAAAGCTATCTATGACAAACTGACAGCCAACATTATGGAAAAGTAGAAGTCATTCCCTCTGAGAGCAAGACAAGGATGCCCATTCTCACCACTTCTCTTCAACATGATACTTCAAGTCCTACCCAGGGCAATCAGACAAGAGAAAGAAATAAAGGGCATCCAAATCAGTAAAGAGGAAGTCAAATTGTCACTGTTTGCTGATGATACGATCATATACCTAGAAAACCCTAAAGAATCCTCCAAGAAGCTTTGAGAACTGGTAAATGAATTCAGCAAGGTTTCAGGATACACAAATCATGTACAGAAATCAGTAGTTCTGATATACACCAACAGCAACAAAGCTGAGAATCAAATCAAGAAACCAACCCCTTTCACAATAGCTGCCAAAAAAATAAAATGATAAAATGACTAGTCCAACAGGAAAATAACACAATCTAAATGTAAATGCACCTAACTCTGGAGCTCCCAAATTTATAAAATAATTACTACTAAACCTAGGAACTGAAATAGACAGCAACACAATCATAGTGGGAGACATTAATACTTCACTGACAGCACTAGACAGTTCATCAAGACAGAAAGTCAAAGAAATGATGGCCTTAAACTACACCCTGGAACAAATGGACTTAACAGATATTTACAGAACATTTCACCTGACCAAGGACATAAAAGACCTCTAGCAAGAATGCTCCACAATACTGCCGAAAGAAATAATAGATGACACAAACAATTGGAAACACATTCCATGCTCATGGATGGGTAGAATCAATATCATGAAAATGACCAATTCCTAAAGGCAATATACAAATTTAACGCAATTCCCATCAAAATACCATCATCATTCTTCACAGAACTAGAAAAAACAATTCTAAAACTCATGTAGAACTAAAAAGGAGCCCACATAGCCAAAGCATGATTAAGCAAAAACAATAAATCTGAAGGCATCACATTACCCAACTTCAAACTATATTGTAATGCCATAATCACCATAGTACCAGTAACATT
Source organism: Plecturocebus donacophilus (assembly GCA_004027715.1). Classification (NCBI taxonomy): domain Eukaryota; kingdom Metazoa; phylum Chordata; class Mammalia; order Primates; family Pitheciidae; genus Plecturocebus; species Plecturocebus donacophilus. The sequence goes on along the minus strand of PVKP010008091.1, from coordinate 57,158 downwards.
GTCAGCAGGGTACTGGTATAAACATAGTCAAATAGACTAATGGAACAGAATAGAGAACCCAGAAATAAATCCAAACACTTAAAGCCAGCTGATCTTCAACATAGCAAACAAAAACAGAGAGAGGAAATGATACCCTATTCAACAAATGGTGCTCGGAGAATTGGCAAGCCACATGCAGAAGAATGAAACTGGATCCTCATCTCTTACCGTATACAAAAATCAACTCAAGATGGATCAAAGACTTAAATTTAAGTCCTGAAACTATAAAGATTCTAGAAGATAAAAACCCTTCTACACATTGGCTTGGCAAAGACTTCAAGACCAAGTACCAAAAAACAAACACAACAAAAACAAAGATAAATAGAGGGATTTAATTAAACTAAAAAGCTCCTGCACAGCCAAAGAAATAATCAGCAGAGTTAATAGACCATCCAGAGAGTGGGAGAAAATTTTCACAATCTTTATGTCCAACAAAGGACTAATATCCAGAATTTACAAATAACAAACAAATCCACAAGAAAAAAAACAATCCCATCAAAAAGTAGGCTAAGGACATGAATAGAAAATTCCCAAAATAATTACAGCCAATAAGTGTATGAAAAAATGCTCAACATCACTAATTATTAGGAAAATGCAAATAGCAACCACAATGTGATACCTCCTTACTCCTCCAAGAATAGCCATCATCAAAAAAAAATTTTTTTTAATAGATGTTGGTGGGGATATGGTGAAAAGGGAAAACTTTTACACTGTTGATGGGAATGTAAACTAGCACACAGTGTGGAAGTTCCTTTAAGAATTAAAAGTAGATTTACCATTTGATCCCACAATCTCACTAATGAGTATCTACTCAGAGGAAAAGAAGTCATTATTTAAAAAGATACTTGCACACACATGTTTACAGGAGAACAATTTGCAACCACAAAAATATGGAACCAGCCCAAATGTCTATCAATCAATGAGTGGATAAAGATATATACGTATCATGGAATACTATGCAGCCATCAAAAGGAATGAAAAATGGCCTTCACAGCAACCTGGATGGAATGGAAGACTATTATTCTAAGTGAAGTAACTCAAGAACAGAAAACCAAACATCATGTGTTCTCACTCATGTGGAAGCTAAAGTTATGAGGGTACGAAGGCATTAAGAATGACATATTGGACTCTGGGGACTCAGGGGAAAGGTTGGGGGTGGTGAGGGATAAAAGACTATACATTGCTCTGAGGAAGCATCTAAACAATCAACCAACTAATCCAAACTCGACTCTGCTACAATGGCAGTGAAACCATTTTTGCAAAAAGTATAACTGAAAAAATTATGAAACTGAAAGAGATCTGACCTAACTAACTCCATCTTGCTTCTACTCTCCTAACTGTCATTGTTTATTCCTGGGCATAGACTGAACTAACTATGGGAGGAACTTACAGTTTTACATTGAAACAAAGACAGTAATAGCCTTTTCCCAAAGCAAACTACCTGCATGGGGACTAGAATGCCTTTGCAGGAATAACAAGTTAGCCACAAGATTAGAAATTATGGTTTAGGAGTCATGTACCTGGAGGCTGCAAGATTCAGAACCTAGTCAAATTGCTCCTGGAAATATCATCACTATTGCAAAACCTAAGATCAGAGCTTCAGGTATTATGCAGACTGTGTACTTGATGGATCAGCTGGCACCACCTAGATAAATTGGCTCATCTGGTTTTATGGTCCCCTCCCAGGAACTAATTCAACACAAAAGGACAGGTTTGTGTAGGGCTGTAGGACCCCACAGGGTCGTGGGGTGTCCCTCATACTATGCTGAGGTGCAGGATCTGAGAAGTAAAGAGACAGGACACTGAAAAACTAGTGAAGAGCATCTGGACTCGGGGGGGCCACGCCATCTGTGAGCGGAGATCAGCGAGAGCCCCAAATGCCCAGAAGCATCTGTATTTATTAGGTACAAGCAGGGGGCAGCGTCATGAGTGAGGTCATCATGTATAAGCTTAGTAATATGGCATACATAATCACGTGAGTTACAAGTGAGGGGGCCACCCCATTATGGCATTTGGGCAGAGAGGTGGGCCGTGCACAGTAGGGGTCTGTGCTGTGCACAGTAGAGGGTCGTGTACAGAAAAAGGGTCCAGCCCGATTAGGTAACTGAGGCAAGGAGGCGGGCTGTGTACAACAGCTGTCATATGCAACACTTCTTATCTGGGGGCAGGAGACTTCAAAGGATTTCTAATAGAAGGATACTGTAAGCCAATGCAGTGGGAGCTGACAGACTTGTGCTCTTCTCTTAAGATATTTATGGGAGATTGATTTGAGCTAGGACAGAAACGAGAAATGACTGACAAAGTGTACAGCTGCTGTGACTGGTCACACCACAGGGGTTCTTCTCCCTTGGTTACTTCCAGGATCTCAGGCCTGAGACCTACTTTCCACAGGAACTGGATGCAAGGTACTACAACTAGTTTATCAGGAGGAGAGGCTCTTGCTCCAAGCCTGCCATATAGCATAGGCCCTTTCAGGCAGGGCACCACCACCTGGGTCTTTGGTTCTTGTCCTAGTCTGGCTGTTTTCCCATGTACTGCTTCTGTTCTGTGACTGCTCTAGGCATTCCTTCTACTACAAACTACTATATGGTTATATGGAAGGATTATATAAATCAGCACTAAATGTGTCAGTACAGCTCCGACTACAATACCTGTATGATTATATAGAAAGATTATATAGAACTAAGTATGCTATATATAAGTATTAAGTATGATTGTATAAGCTAGATACATGTAAGCAGTAAGTTATGCTTCAGGCACTAATTCTATAAACTAATATATGATTATATATAAATGATTATATAAAGGAAATAGCTGGTAATAACACTATAAACTAAGATATTCTTTTGGCACTAATTGTGCCTGAGGTCTGGACAGTTCTTCCTCGGTGCCCATGGGAGGTGTTACCCACAGGTTTGACTCCCTATGATTTTTATCTCCAACCTAACTAATCAGCAATCCTCATTTTCCAACCCCCTACCCACCAAATTATCTAATCCCCAAGTTTTCAGGGAGACTGATTTGAGTAGTAACAAAACTCCAGTCTCCTGTACAGCCAGCTCTGCATAAATTAAACTTTTTTCTACTGAAACACCCCTGTTGCAATAGAGAAATCAGCTCTGTCTAGGAAGTAGGAAGGAGAACCTATTGGGTAGTTATGGTTTTGCCAGTCATATGTCATCATCATGCAAATTTTTCCTATCTCTTCTTGCCTCCCCACCCCCTCCATACTTAATCCTTTAAGGAAAAAAAAAAATAGAATACTGGGTATAAGGGGACATCACCATAAGGTGAAGACATTTCATCCATACCTGTACTGAAACTCTTACCTGACATCATAACAGCATCATTAATAGCTAACACTTATTGAGAACTTATTACAGATACTGCCCTAAGTGTTTTCCACGTATCAACTCATTTAATCCTTAAAACAATCAAACAAAGTAGACATGATTATTAACACCACTTTACAGATAAGGAAAGTGAGATTCACAAAGGTAAGTTATTTGCCCAAGGTTTTACTGCTAGTTCAGTGGTGGAGTCAGGATTTGAGCTTACCACTTGTTTAAATCAGTGATTTGAACATGCTTGTTCCTGTGTCCAAAATTTTAAGACACTTAATACTTCTAAAATAAAACAGTCTCAGCAAATGTATTTGCTAACATCAATCATCCTCTAATGGCTACCAGGAGGTAGGGGACCACTTCGCAGAGTAGTAGTAAGAAGCACTTTGCTGCTACACAGCATGATACTGAAGGAGCCCAGGAAATTTTACCCAAAAATACGGCACCGTAGTATACTGAGTATTTCTAATCAAAGGCCCTTATGAGATAGTATGGAGAAGAGACTCTGTTGTGGCAGATAGGAGACATGGTAACTCGAACCCCATGGACCTCACATGTCAGGGCATAGTCCCCCCTCTATCTTCTTGCCTCATTAACAAGTTGATTCACTAGGCAGAAAGCTGTTCCCTCCTACCTTAGGTGACTAGGCTAAACTCCTAACCATAAAAGGAAGAGCCTAACCATTTATTTCCTTGAGTGATGACTCCCAAGGCTGCTAACATGAGACTCTAGCATTTCTGTGAAGAAGCTGCCTATCTTCCAAGGTTACTGAAATGAGACTCTGGCATTACCCAATAATAACCAAACCAGCAAGTCCTGGCCAGATCAATTAGGCAAGAGAAGGAAATAAAGGGCATCCAAACAGGAAGATAAGTCAAACTATCTCTGCAGACATTATTATGTATCCACGAGCTTTGGGGCAGACCCCACAGTCTTGGCCCAAAAATTCCTGCAGCTGATAAACAACTGCAGCGAAGTTTCAGGATACAAACTCAATGCAAAAATCCATTAGCATTCCTCCATACCAATAAGAGTCAAGTCAATAGCCAAATCAGAAATATAATCCCATTCACCAACTGCCACAAAAAAATAAAATATTTAGAAACACAGCTAATCAGGAAGGTGAAAGTTCTCTACAACAAGAATTACAAGAACTGCTCAAAGAAATCAGAAGATACAAAAGGAAAAACATTCCATGTTCCTGTATCGGAAAAATTGTTATCATTAAAATGGCTATACTGCCCAAAGCCGTTTTTAGATTAATGCTCTTCCTATCAAAATACCAATGACGTTTTTCATAGAACTAGAAAACTCTTAAAATTCATATGGAACCAAAAACAAGCTCAAACCGTCAAGGCAATCCCAAACAAAAACAACAAAGCTCGAGGCATCATACTACCCAACTTCTAACTATACTGTAGGGCTACAGTAACCAAAACAGCATGGTACTGGTCCAAAAACAGACACATAAACCAACAGAACAGAATAGAGAGCCCAGAAGTAAGGTCACACACCTACAAGCATCTGAACTTCAATAAAGCTGACAAAAACAAGCAATGGGAAAGCTATTCCCTATTCAATAAATCGTAATGGGATAACTGGCTACTCTTGTGCAGAAAATTGAAACTGGACACCTTCCCTACACCATGTACAACAATCACCTTGGAGATTTAAATATAAAACTCAAAATTATAAAACCTCTGGAAGACAACTTAGGCAATACCATCCTAGACATAGGAACTGGCAGATTTCATGACTAAGTCTCCAAAAGCAATCACAGCAAAAGCAAAAATTAACAAATAGGATGTACTTGAATTTAAGAGCTTCTGCACAGCAAAAGAAACTATTAAACTGAACAAACAACAACCAGCCTACCAAATGGGAAAAAATATTTGCAGACTGCATCTGACAAAGATCTAATATCCAGCATCTATAAGAAAGGACCTTGAACAAATTTACAAGAAAGAAAACAACAGCATTAAAAAGTGGGAAAATGACATAAAGACACTTCTCAAAAGACGACATACATGTGACCAACAAGCATTAAAAAAAGCTCAACATCACTGATCATTAAAGAAATGCAAATCAAAACCACAGTGAGATACCATTTCACACCAATCAGAATGACTGATTAAAAAGTCAAAAAATAACAGACTCTGGGGAGGTTTCAGGGAAAAGGGAATGCTTAAACACTGTTGGTGGCAGCATAAATTAGTTTGACCATTGTAGAAAGCAGTATGGCAATTCCTTAAAGAGCTAAAAACACAACTGCCATTCAACCCAGCAATCCCTTTACCAGATACACACCGAGAGGAATATAAATCATTCTACCATACAGACACATGTAGGTGAAGGTTGACTATAGCACTGCTCACAAAAGCAAAGACATGGAACCAACCTAATGCCCAACAATGACAGACTAGATAAATGTGATACATACACACCATGGAATACTATGCCACCATAAAAAAAGAACAAGACTATGCCCTTTGCAGGAACATGGATAGAGCTAGAGGCCATTATCCTAGGAAACTAATCCAGGAACAGAAAACCAAATACAGAAAGTTAGGAATGAATAGAGCAGGAGACAGGTGTCCCCACTACCTACTAGAGATGTTAGGTGATGGCTCTGCAATTATCTCATTGCCTCTTTAAAAATGGTAATTTGGAACACCTGGGAGAGGCCATTTCCTGATGGTCCACACCTGTTAACATCAAAATGCTAGCTGAATGCAGGCACCTGGTAAAAGCAACTTCCTGGACATGCATATTAAGAAAGAAAAATGGTGCAGTATGATCTTCCAGGGGCACACTCCACCAGAAAAGGGTAAGGAAAACACTGTGCATGCGGGAAAGCCCACCCTGAGGGAAGAATCATGGGAAAGAGGTGAGTCTATGAAAGTCCTAGAATCCCCATTAAACAGGGCACTTGACCTCTATTTAACCTTCATGTGATCGCTTGGGTCTCTTCCAAGCACACCTTCCTTTCTTTCCTATTCTAAGGCCTTTTTAAGTAAACTTCCATTTCTGCTCTGGAAATTGCCTCAGTCTCTTTTTCTGCTTTATGCCCCTTGGTTGAGTTCTTTCTTCTGAGGAGACGAGGACTACAGTTAGCTACGGACCCATACAGATAAGCCGCCCATAACTGGGGGTAACTCAGATCTCTCCCACCGATCACAATACCTCTTGTTCTCATTTGTAAGTAGGGGAGCTAAATGTAAGAACTCACGAACACGAAGAGGGGCAGAAAAGACACTGAGGACTCCTTGAGGGTAGAGGGTGGGAGGAGGGAGAAAAACGGGGAAAAAAAAAAACTATTGGGTAGTAGGATTAGTACCTGGGTGATGAAATGCTCTGTATGACAAGCCCCGATGATACCAGTTTACCTATATAATTTTTTGTAAGTAATAAAAATAACTAGACCAGATTCAACTGGCTGAGGATACACTCCAATGATGACCTTTCCCAAGTTTTTGCTCATTATAATCTCATTATAATCCTAAAAATCACAACCAGTAGTAGAGCTTTAACATGCTAATGAGACGTGAGATGCATCAAGAAACATGTTCTCAAACTCCACGGGTGCTAAAATTTCCCTACCTCTACATGCCTACATATCACTCATTTTGTGGCTTCAGCTTCCTTAAAATGACAAGAGCGAAGCCTTCAGGGAGCTAGCCCCCACACTCTTTTTCTGTACACTACTCCCTTGCTTTGCTTGAGTTGCACGCTTATTAAAACTTGCCTGCAAAAAAATCTGTTTGGCCTGGTGTTGATTTCTACTTACCGGAAAGCCCAGAACTCAGGGACCAAGCTGCAGTAACACTGGGAGATGAGCTGCTGCTGGGAGAGCCTTTCCTTTATCTGCCTGAAGACTGGGTCCACCTAGGAGAACGCTTGCTTTCCTTCCTCTCCCTGAAACCTTTTTATCTAGCTCAGAATGGAAGACTGAAGAACAAATATAATCACACCTGGATGGACCTTTTCGCAGATGTCTCTCAGACTCAAATTCAAAATAGTATCGTTTCAAGTTAATTTGTCTCCAGGCTTCATTGCTTCTCCCTAATGATTTACTGCCCCACAAAAGAATTGTTATCAACATTTCCCATCTCCCGCCTTTCCTAAGGAAAAAAAAGGGAGGGGGGCATATAAACTTTTGTACCACACTCAGTTATTAGGTAATCACTGATTTTTCTCCATGCACGTTAAATTTGTATGCCTTTTCTTCTATTACTCTTCCTTTAGTTAATTTTCAACGCACCTTCAGAGGTTGAAGGAGATCTTTTCCTTGCACTATGCTTGACTCATTTCACCTGAAGTACTAATATGACCTGGAAGCTGCTGCAACTCAGAATAAATTTCTTCTCAGTGGAAAATTATCCTCTAGGACAGTGGTTCCAAAAGGTTAATGGTTATGACATTCACTCGCCCAGTTTATTAAAAATGCATTTTCACCTAGCCCCCAGAGTCTGATTTACTGGATCTGGGACTGGGTCCAGGAATTGCCAATGAGCCTTACTGATGGAGACAGGAGACAGCCACGTGTTACCGGCGAAACCCCGCCCCCAAGCCTAAAACAGCCTGAAGGCTGAGAAACCCACTGCTGGTCCGGATGAAGCCAGTCCTTTCCCGACTGACTCTGTCTGAACAGTGCTCACCTGCGCAGTGCGGGAAGTGGGTGGGGACAGGGGAAGCTCGCTCCGTCCGCATGGGGAGGAGCCTAGCCTCTTCAACTTCAGGTGGTGACCTGGGATTCAATCTGTCAGGCAGGAGACCTGTCATCAGGACTCTGACGCTTTGCTCAGAGTTCCTCTTTGCTGTTTCTCTTTTCACCCAATAAACCCTGCCCTACTCACCCTACAAAGTGTCCGTGTGCCTAAATTTTCCTGGTCGTGTGACAGGAACCTGTTTTTTGCTACAACATTATTGCTACCACCACCTCAAGGCAAAGCAAATGGAGGTAGTTCCCAAACCACACTATATAAGGGATTGCTCTAGGAAAGGTAATTCAGGTTATAAATGAGAAGGGAGGGTGTCACAGGAGACACTGAAACCTGGATCTCGCGTAAAATAAGACAGAAACAAGAACTTTGGATATCCTTCAAAAGTAACACACACACACAACTTACACCATTGCTAGTAAAATGATGTTAGAAAAAGCATGAACCCAAAAGTTAAAGAAGTATGGCCGGGTGCGGTGGCTCATGCCTGTAATCCCAGCACTTTGGGAGGCCGAGGCAGGCAGATCATGAGGAAAGGAGTTGGAGACCAGCCTGGCCAGCATGGTGAAATCCCCTCTCTACTAAAAACACACAAAAAAAAAAGATTAGCTGGACATGGTGGCACATGCCTGTAATCCCAGCTACTCGGGAAGCTGAGGCAGAAATGGCTTGAACCCAGGAGGTGGAGTTGCAGTGAGTAAAAATCATGCCATTGCACTTCAGCCTGGGTGACAGACCAAGACTCCGTCTAAAAAAAAGAAAAAAAGAAATGGGATCTTGCTATGTTGTCCAGGCTGATCTCAAAACTCCTGGACTCAAGTAATCCTCCCACCTTGGCCTCTCAAAGTGCTGGGATTACAGGTGTGAGCCAACTAGGCCTAGCCATCGTCTGCCCATTCTTTTTTTAAAGTTAGAATTTTTATTTTATACTTACTTCTTTTAGACTTTTTTTTTCTTTTTTTTTTTAACCATACTTTGGGTTCTGGAGTACATGTGCAGTACATGCAGGGTCGTTGCATAGGTGGATACATAACCAGGTGGTTTGTGTCTTTTTATTGTTGCACTGTGGCTGGGAGCAGTCAAAAAAAAAAGTATGTAATTGAACCCCAGACTTCTTGCTTTACCAACTGTGTACCTTGAAAAATCAAGTATTCATTTTATTTATAAAGAAGAGATGATAATGCCTATAATCCTGCTACAAGATTACACAATGTACGTTTATTTAATCCTACCATATGCCAGAAAAATGGGCACATACCTTTTCTTCTGCCTGGGATGTGCATATAAAGCTAAAGTTAATTAAGATAAACGACAGTTAATTTAGATAAAATAACTTTGCTTTTCCAACTAAGAGAACAAAATATCCAAGAATACATTGTGAAGCCAAACTTGCGACTATAAAATGAGCAAAACAACAGAGCGAGCCTTGGTTTCTAACGGTATCCTGGAATGCCATGCCAGCTCTGGGCTGCCCATCACTAGAGGGTTTACTAAAAATAAGTAAGGACATACAACCCCAAACTTAAGCCACAGGTTTTCATGGATCTGCTACCACTGTATGCAACCACTATATGATACAATAAGATCGTATGATTTAATGTTTTGTATGCTTTGATATGTTTCCAAATTTTTTAAAAAAAGGGGATCAATCTCATTTGTTTTTATCCCCAGATAATTCATGCTGCTAATTTATATTTATTCATAAAACCAAAATATCTTGCCTATGGGCTGCCAGAGGTACTAATTTTGGGGAAAACAGGATAAAAATGCTTCTAAAAGGTTAAAGGAAAAAGAATGCCTAATATGTTTTCTGAAAGCAGTTGACCAATATGTTTATGTCATTATTCCATGAAATTCTATTAATAGACTATCAAACAAATGATTGTGTGTGTACTTAGAGAAAGTGGTAATCACTACAAAGCAGTATGAATTCATTAAGAGCAAGTCCTGTCAAATTAATGGCGTTTCCTAACAAACGGGTTTGTGGCAGTGACAGATTGTAGATGTGTTGCACATATCATCCCTGGGTAAGATGGATAAATATGGATTGGCAGAAAACGTGGCTAAGCAGGTTTCTAATTGAACGACTTTGCCCAAAGAAGACTGATTAATGAATAGATGTTAAAAATATCCAACAGCATCAATATTTTGTCAACAACCTAGGAAACTATATGGAAGATATTTATCAATTTTGTAAATAAAACTTTAAGGAATAATTTTTTATATTAAGGAATCAAAATTTAATCACTCAAAAATAATTAAAAGAACTTTGCTTTTACAACTAAGGAAACAAAATATCCAATGATACATTGTGAAGCCAAGCTTAACAGTATATGTAAAAAAGACCACAAACTCAAAGTAACTATGTGTTGCAAGTCCTAAAAAAACTAATAAAACCAAGGCTAATTTAAACAAAAGTACATGCTGTAATGAGCAGTATTGTCTAGATGGATACTTTCAATAAAAGTATTATGTATATGAACCACATGTGCAACATTGTGTAGTTTTACATTGACAACCAAAAAAAAAAAAAGAGAGGCACTAAAGAAAATTCCAGATCCAAGATGGCTGAATAGGATCAGTTCCCAGCAAGAACAATGCAGAGGGTGAGTGCTCACCACATTTCCAAACAAATTTTTACTGCCCACAAACCAGGAGATTCCTGGGCCAAAAAGTTTCACAAGTTTTCAGCACAGCAGTTTCAGGTGGTGCCAGCTTGGTGCACAGAAATGCACACAAATCTGGGCGGCTGTTTCAACTGGCGCCTGGAACTCCTGGGAGACAGAGCCGCTCATTCAACTGGGCAGGGGGCAGAGATGGGGGTGGGCGGAGACAGGGAGCCAGGTGGCTCGGCAGGTACCACCCCCACAAAACAAGCAATCTGAAACGCTCTGGAGAGTTTTGCAGCAAGCACAGCTGGATCCAGGACAGTCCAGCTCAGTGGGGAGAAGGGCAACTGCCACTACCGAGGCAGTTCACACAGCAGCTAGGCAAGCCGGCAGCAGCTCAGCAACACCTCTGCTGGCAGACTGTGACTAGACTACTCCATGCAGGACAGGGCATCTATGAAAAAAGGCAGCAGCATGACAGGAACTTATCAATAAAGCTGACCTTCCTAGAACAGAGCACCTGGGAAAAAAGGCAGTTATGAGTTCCACTGCAGCAGACTTAAAGGTACGTGCCCAGAAGCTCTGTACGGAACCAAGGAGCTCCCAGCACAGAACTTGAGCTCCTATAAGGGACAGACTGTCTCCTCAAGCAATTCCCCAACCCCCGTATACCCAAAGAGACACCTCATAAAGGAGAGCTCAGGCCAACATCTAGCAGGTACCCTTCTGGGAGGAAGATAGCAGAAGAAACCGGCAGCAACTCTTATTGTTCTGCAGCCCCTGCGGGTGATCCCCAGGCAAGCAGGGTCTAGAGTGGACCTCCAGCAGTCCTGCAGCAGAGGGGCCTGTTAGAAGGAAAACTAAGAAACAGAAAGAAATAACTTCATCAGCAACAAAAAGGATGTCCACTCAGAGACCCCCATCCAAAAGTCACCAACTATAAAGACCACAGGTAAAGAAATCCACAAAGATGAGAAGAAACCATCACAAAAAGATGAAAATACCCAAAACTAGAATGCCTCTCCTCCTCCAATGGATCACAACTCTTCACCAGCAAGGGAACACGGCCGGATAGAGAATGAGTCTAATGAACTGACAGAAACAGGCTTCAGAAGGTGGGTAATAAGAAACTTCTCTGAGCTGAAGAACATATTCTAACCCAATGCAAAGAAACTAAGAACCTTGAAAAAAGGTTTGACCAAATGCCAAAAAGAATAAACCGCTTAAGAGAGGAATATAAATGAATTGACGGAGCTGAAAAACACAACAGGAGAACTTCGCAAAGCATACACAAGTTTCAATAGCCAAATTGACCAAGCATAAGAAAGGATATCATAGATTGAAGATCAACTCAATGAAATAAAATGAGAAGGCAAGAATAGAGAAAAAAAAAGTGAAAAGAAATGAACAAAGCCTCCAAGAAATATGGGACTATGTGAAAAGACCTAATCTACATTTGATAGGCATACCTGAATGTGACAGGGAGAATGGATCCAAGCTGTAAAACACTCTTCAGAATATTATCCAGGAAAACTTCCCCAACCTAGCAAGGCAGGACACCATTCAATTCCAGGAAATAAAGAACACCACAAAGATATTCCTCAAGAAGAGCAACCCCAAGGCACATAATTGTCAGATTCACCAGGGTTGCAATGAAGGAAAAAATGCTAAGGGCAGCCAGAGACAAAGGTCGGGTTACCCACAAAGGGAAGCCCATCAGACTCACAGCTGATCACGATGGAGAAAGAAGGACAGTTAGAGTATTTTTACCTCTTCTTCTAACTCAGGCAGTGCCTCTAGCAGTGATTTTGCCTCTTCTATGACTTCAGCTTCTTCTGGCAGCCGTTTTCTCCAACGCCCTATCTCCCATAGGACAGCCCTTGCCATGGTTCTAAACATCACTGCCTTTCTCCCTGCTTTTCTCCAACCAAAGATGGTCCTGTGTTTCTGCATCATTCCCTGGTTGCTCTTTTAGCTCTTTGTTCGCTGTCTAGCCAATTCCTTCTGTTAAATAGCCAGTAGAACTGGCTGCCACTAGAGGGCTGATTGCTTCATCCTGCAAGAGCCTCCCAGGATGCATCTAAACACCATTTGCCCAGTAGAAGGGAAGGGGAAACAGTTATCCATTGGCTGCCACCTACTCAAAACCAAAATGTAGCCACAATTCACACCTCTTAGTATGGGTACTTGATCACTGTCCTCTGCAAAAATTCATCCTCAAACTCCATGCCAGCCCTGCTGTAGTTCAAAATGTCAAGAACCATCTCTTTAACAAGCATCTCTAGTATCTTTTTGAACAAGATTTGTTTTCTTATTGCCTGCTATATTGGTCAGGGCTCTCTAGAGGGACAGAACTAATAGGAGATTATATATACATATACATGTATATAAATATACATATATATATGGGAGTTTATTAAGTATTAACTCACACAATCACAAGGTCCCACAATAAAACATCTGCAAGCTGAGGAGCAAGGAGAGCTAGTCCAAGTCCCAAAACTTTAGAACTTGGAGTTCGATGTTCAAGGGCAGGAAGTATGCAGCACAGGAGAAAGATGTAAGCTGGGAGGCTAGGCCAGTCTCATCTTTTCACATTTTTCTGCCTACTTTATATTCTAGCCATGCTGGCAGCCTATTAGATGGTGCCCACGCAGATTAAGGGTGGGTCTGCCTTTCCCAGACCACTGACTCAAATGTTAATCTCCTTTGGCAACACCCTCACAGACACACCCAGGATCAATACTTTGCATTCTTAAATCCAATCAAGTTGAAACTCAGTATTAACCATCCTACCTGGTCATGTTCACCTGATTCTGTTGATTTTGGCATATCCTATAATAGGGTTGCCAGATTTAGAAAATCTCAATAGGATGTCCAGTTAATATGAATTACAGATAAACAAGGAGTAACTTTAATATGAATATGCCACATGTAACATTTGCAATGTAACTACCTACTAAAAACCATATCTACCACTAGACGAATAAAGACAATTATTTTTATGTTGTTTTAAGTCCAAACCATTCACAAGATATACTACCCATATATATTACTTAACTAAATGAATTTCCTTTATCTATTACCATATACTTTTCCTTGACTCAATACTAACCTTACTCTTCATTGTCTTTAAGATAAAGCTCCAATTCTTCATTTGTGATATAAAGTCTGGCTACATTTGGCCCTTTCACTCCCCATTGTCATTTCTCACCCAATCATACTCTGTTTTATTAGACTACATGTCACCTCCTAAATGGATATGCCACCCCCTGCTTTTATGTTTCTACTTCTACCAGAGGCACTGCTCCTCCTAGCCTGCAATATCCCTGGGTTAACTCCAACATGTCCCAAGATTTAGTGTTCCTGCCAATTCTCTTCCACCTCCACAAATCACCCTCTTCAACTCAATTCCACCAAATCTCATGTCACCCAAAAATCTGTTTACAATCAGAACATTGTAATCAGATTCTTGCAGCAATTGTTGAATACATTGTTCCTGGATTTCTGGCCCCCAAAAAATAATGCTTAAATCCTATTACTGACACTGTATTTCCCAGGGAAAAAAATATATACTTTCCTCTTTAAATTTAACTCCTAGCCACACTAAATGTTTTCACCATTGGCCTCACATAATGGATTGTTACGCTTGGACTATCATACACTCTTCACTTCTTTTTTTCTCATGGCTGTGGAGTTAGAAGGTTAAATTCTTTTCAGATGAATGTCTTTGATAAGGGTAATAGTGAGATGATAGATTGGAATTAAGCTCTACTTCTCTCTCTTTCCACATTGCATTACAAAATTATTGCCAGCCATCATAAAAATTGCTAAGTCATGGACCCACCATGGACCTAATAAAACCAAGATACCATTAAGCCCTCTTGTGTCAAGGATTTAATGAAAAGAAGAGTGAAACAAGCCATCCTTGAACATTTATTTATCACTTACTACTTCTCTAAAACCTGAAGATGTATATGTCACATCCCAATCCCCCCATATCCAGATGTCAATATTTCTAGAGTCTCAAGGCACAAGCCTGACCAGAACTTTGTCTGCAGGAGTGGGGATAACAAATAGTGTTTTTTTGGTGCTTTGACTCTCACATCTTATCCTCACCCCATCTACTTTAAATTCACAGGGAGGGATGCAGATTAGGATGTGGCCTTTGGCCCTTCCCCAATACACATGATTAGACAAAATAGCTGACATCTGCAGGAGAACATGAGGTCGTAAGTGAAAACAGCAATCCGACTAGAAAAGATAACTAAACAATGAAAAATTTAAGAAGCCCAACAATATATATGATCTGAAACAGAATTGATGAAACTGATTATTTTAAATAGGCCTAATACACTTAAGGTGATAAGAAAAGCTATTACATAAAGTGAAGGTATTAAAATGTACATACAACCTAAAGTGATTTACAGATTCAATGCCATCTCTCCAAATTACAGTAGAATGTATGTTGGGTTTTGTTGTTGTTGTTGTTGTTGTTGTTGTTGTTACAGAATTTAAGAAATTGGTCCTAAAATTAATAGGGAACCACAAACACCTCAAAACTGGAGACATTACATACCCGATTTTGAAAATATACCACAAAGCAACAGTAATTAAAACAGTATGGTACCACAATACAGACAGACATATAGACCAAAGGAACAGAGTAAAGAACCCAGAAATAAATCCACCTACTTGTAGTCAACTTGTTTTCAACAAGAGTGCCAATAATACACAATGAGAAAAGAATCTTTTCAATAAATTGTGTTGGGAAAACTGGACATCCACATGAAAAAGGAAATTGAACCCTTACTCTATACTATACACAAAAATCCACTCAAAATGGATTGATTTAAACACAAAAAAAATTTGTAAATTACATATTTGATAAGAGGTTAAAATCCAAAATGTAGCCTATAAGGAACTCTAAAAGCCAAAAAACAAAAAATTACTTAAAAATAAGCAAAAGACTTGAACATTTCTCAAAAAAAAATATACAAATAGCCAATAGTTATACAAAAGATGCTTAACATTACCAGTTATCAGGGAAATGCCAGTCAAAATTACAGTGAGATATTACCTCATGCCTCTTCCTGTGGCTATTATGTTTAAAAACTAAAAATAAAAAGTATTGGCCAGGATGGGGAGAAATTAGAACACTTATATACTGCTGGTAGAAATTTAAGATGGTATAGCCACTATGGTAAACAGTATGGAGGTTCCTCAAAAGTTAAGAATAGTGTTAAAGCATTCCTATTTCTCCACATCCTCTCCAGCAACTGTTGTTCCCTGACTTTTCGGTGACTGCCATTCTAACTGAGAGATGGTATCTCATTCTGGCTTTGATTTGCATTTCTCTAATGACCAGTGATCATGAGCTTTTTTCATGTTTCTTGGCCACATAAATGACCTCTTTTCAAAAGAGGCTGTTTACATCCTTCACCTACTTTTTATGGGTTTTTTTTCATGTGAAGTTGTTTAAGGCCTTTGTCAGAAGAACAGATTGCAAAAAATTTTCTCCCATTCTGCACGTTGCTGTTCACTCTGATGATAGTTTCTTTTGCTGTGCAGAAGCTCTTTAGTTTAATTAGATCCCATTTGTCAATATTGGCTTTTGTTGCCATTGCTTTTGGTGTTTTAGTCATAAAGTCTGCCCATGCCTATGTCCTGAATGGTATTGCCTAGGTTTTCTTCTAGACTTCTCATTGTGTTCGGCCTAATGTTTATATCTTTAATCCATCTAGAGTTAAATTTTGTATAAGGTTTAAGGAAGTGATCCACTTCAACACCATTTATTAAATAGGGAATCCTTCCCCATTGCTTGTTTTTGTCACGTTTTGTCTGTTCATATCCTTCACCTACTTTTGACTAGGCTTGTTTTTTTCTTGTAAATCTGTTTTAGTTCTTTGTAGATTCTGGATATTAGCCCTTTGTGAGATGGGTATATTGCAAAATTTTTTTCCCTTTCTGTTGGTCGTCTATTCACTCTAATGACTGTTTCTTTTGCTGTGCAGAAGCTGTGGAGTTTGATTAGGTCCCATTTGTCGATTTTGGCTTTTATTGCCAATGCTTTTGGTATTTTAGTCATGAAGTCCTTGCCTGTGCCTATGTCCTGAATGGTTTTGCCTAGGTTTTCTTATAGGGTTTTTATGGTGTTAGGTCTTTTGTTTAAGTCTTTAATCCATCTGGAGTTAATTTTAGTGTAAACTGTCAGGAAGGGGTCCAGTTTCTGTTTTCTGCACATGGCTAGCCAGTTTTCCCAACACCATTTATTAAACAGGGAATCCTTTTCCCATTGCTCGTTTTTGTCAGGTTTGTCAAAGACCAGATGGTTGTAGATGTGTGGTGTTGCCTCCAAGGCCTCTGTTCTGTTCCACTGGTCTGTTTATCTGTTTTGGTACCAGTACCATGCTATTCTGGTTACTGTAGCCTTGTAGAGTAGTTTGAAGTCAGGTAGCATGATGCCTCCAGCTTTGTTCTTTTTGCTTATGATTGTCTTGGCTCTATGAGCTCTTTATTTTGGTTCCACATGAAATTTAAAGTAATTTTTTCTAATTCTTTGAAGACAGTCAATGTTACCTTGATGGGAATAGCAATGAATCTATAAATTACTTTGGGTAGTATGGCCATTTTCATGATGTTGCTTCTTCTCATCCATGAACGTGGAATGTTATTCCATTTTTTTGTGTCTTCTCTTATTTTCTTAAGCAGTGATGGTACTATAAATTAGTTCAACCATTGTGAACGACAGTCTGGCAAGTCCTCGAGGATCTAGAACTAGAAATACCATTTGACTCAGCAATCCCCTTACTGGGTATATGACTAAAGGATTATAAATCATTCTATGATAAAGACACATGCACACGTTTATTGCAGCACTGTTCACAACAGCAAAGACTTGGACCCAATCCAAATACCCATCAGTATTAGACTGGATAAAGAAAATGTGGCACATATATACCATAGAATACTATGCACTCATAAAAAATGAGTTCATGTCCTTTGCAGGGACGTAGAGACATAGATGATGTTGGAAACCGTCACTCTCAGCAAACTAACACAGGAACAGAAAACCAAATACCACATGTTCTCACTTAAAAGTGGGAGTTGAACAATGAGAACATATGGGCACAGGGAGGGAAACATCACACACCAGAGCCTGTCAGGGTGTGGGGGCCAAGGGGAGGGATATAGCATTAGAAGGAATATCTAACATAGATGATGGGTTGATGGGTGTAGCAAAGCACATGGCACATGTGTATCTATGTAACAAACCTGCACATTCTGCACATGTATACCAGAACTTAAAGTATGATAAAAACAAAAATGAAATAAGTATGTTTAGGATATGAAATGAAAAAAGTAAGTTAAAAAGCAAACTACCATATGCTCCAGCAATCACACTTCTCAGTATATATTCTAAAGGAATGAAATCAGACTCTTGAAGAGGTATCAGCAGTCTCATGCTCACTGCAGCAATATTTATGATAGCCAAGATATGAGAACAACCTCAAATGTTCATTAACAAGTGAACGGATAAAGAAAATGTGGTATATACATATTGTGTTAGTGTTCTCCAGAGAAACAGAACCAACAGGATACACACAAAAAGAAGAGGTAATTTATTATGGAAATTGTTTCAGGCAATTACGTAGGCCAAGAAGTCCCATTCTAGGTTATCTGCAAGCTAGAAAACCAGGAAAGCTAGTAGTGTAATTCAGGCTGAGTCCTAAGTTCTGAGAATTAGGTGATTCAGTGGTCTAACTCACAGCTGAGCCCAAATGCCTAAGAATTAGAGTGGAGGAGAGGGTTCAAACCTAGCATGAGTCTTGAAGTCCAAAGGCCCAAGAACCAGGAGTTCCAATGTCTGAGAGCAAGAGAAGATGGATGTTTCTACTCAAGAAAGAATTCACCCTCCCTCTTCCTTTCGGTTCCAGGCCTTCAGAGGACTGGATGATTCCTGTGCACACTGGTAAGTGTGTATCTTCTTTACTCAGTCTACTGATTCAAATGCTAATCCTGTCTGGAAACAACCTCACGAACACATCCAAAAATAATGTTTTACCAGCTATCTGGATACCCTCTAGTCCAGTCAAACTGACACAAGTTAACCATCACACATACAATGGAATATTATTCAGCCTTAAAAAAACAAAGGAGGAAAATCTTGCCACGTGTGACAACATGGATGAGCCTGAAGGACATTATGCTGAATGAAATAAGCCAGGCACACAAGGACAAATACTTTATGATTCCACTTATGAGATATCTAAAAGAGTCAAACTCACAGAAACAAAGTAGATGGGTGGATGCCAGGGTCTGGGAGAAAAAGGAAATGGGTAGTTACTGTTCAAAGAGTATAAATACAAGTTGAATAAATTCTAGAGATCTGCTGTATAACATTATGCCTGTAGTTAACAGTACTGGATCAATCACTTAACATTTTAAACGATGGTAGATCTTATGTTAAGTATTCTTACCACAGTTTTTGTTAAAGCTTAAAGTTACAAATAACAGGTGAAATTTTGAGAATAAAAGTATTTGGAATTAATAGTATTATAACAAAAGCTGAAAAAATAGGTAGTTAGAAGTTCAGAAAACAGGAAAAGATGAGAGTATACTTTCAAAAGAGGAAATTTATGGAAGACAGAAATATCAGCAAATGTATAGTGGAAAAATCATAGCTATCTCAGTAGATTCCAAAACAACTTTTGCTAAGATTCTATATCCATTCATAAATGTAAAAGAACACTAGCAAGCTAGGCATACAGAAAAATTTCTCAAATCTGATTGAAAGTATCTACAAAAACCCTAAAGAAAATATTTAGGAAGAGGATGAGAAATGACCAGAACAAAGTATTAAAAGCCAAAGCAATCTTGAACAAAAAGAACAAAGCCAAGACAAAAAAAAAAAATCAACCTCAGTTATTCATCAATAGATGAACACAGATAAAATGTGTATTTAGCCTTTAAAAAGGAATTACGTCATTTACAACAACAGGGGTGATCCTGAAGGACATTATCTTAAGTGAAATAAGCTAGGCACAGAAAGACAAATACCATATGATCTCACTTACAGATGGAATCTTAAGTTGAACTCAGCAGCAGAGAAAACAGAATCATTACCAGGGGTGTAGGTGTACAGATTAGAGAAATATCAGTAAAAGATACAAAATTTCAGTCAAGCAAGAGTAAGTTCAGGAGATCTATTGTACAACATGGTGACTCCAGTTAATAACAAATTGGAGAGAGTACTTTTTATGTCCTCTCACCACAAAAAAGTAGATGAAGTAATGCATATGGTAATTAGCTTGATTTAGCAATTCCACAATTTATACATATTCAAAAATTATGTTGTACACCATAAATGTAATTTGTCAAAAAAAATTTTTTAACTTTTTAAAACTTTAAATAAGAATATTCATTCAGTAAGTTTGTTGGATACAAAAGTCAGCCTACAAAAAAACAGCATTTCTCTGAATTCCAATGACCGTGTAGGAAACTTAACAGAAAATGTTACTGTTTTCCATAATAATGAAAACATACTACCCAGGTTTTAGCTTAATGAAATGAAATCCTTCGTGGAGAACACTTTTTAAACCTAATAAATGTTTGGCTATTATAAATAAATGGAGATTTCTATAATCTCACCTGAGAAGAATCATTATAAATTTTTTATAATGTTTAGTTTTATTCCCATTCATCCCCTCCCAACCTGGATTTTGAAGACATTAGCTATGTGCAAAATTAACAAAGATCTAATATATCACATCATGAAGGAAGTCCTGTACATCACTCAGATAAAATGCCAATGGGAAAAGCAGCAAAGGATATCGACAATTTATAGAAGAGGAAACCCAAAAAGCTAATAAGCATGTAAAAAGATGGACATACTATTAGAAATCAGAAAAATGCCAGTGAAAACCATACAATATTATTTCAGGCCTACAAAGTGAGAAAAAAAAATTGCTTGATAATGCCAAGTGTTCCCAGTAAGTGTGTAGATTCCTCTCTAGAATGTCTGCTGCAAACTGGCAACACTTAAAGTTAACTGTATACTCTGACCTCAAAATTCCATACCTCAATATATATTGCAAAGAAATTCTCACAGATTCATCATGGGGCATATTAGGTTGGTTTTGGATTTGGTGAAGACGGATTATAAGTGCTACTCTGTTTACTTTTCAGTCTATCTGTTTATCTATGGCCTAAACTCTTAAAGAGACATTTTCCAAAAAAGTGAAATAAATATCGTCAGCGTTTCATCGTATTAAGCCGTTTTCTTCTCCTTTATTCTAGTATTGTTGCAGTTGGCTATGCATGTTGCTTTAAAGTATGCATAAGATCAGTTACACAGAAAAGGCCACTATAATACATGAATTTTCTTATTTTCAAGGCTGAGTTTGCTTTTCATGTATGTTTACTTTCAGTTGGAGTTTGGATTAGGTTTAAATTTATTTATGTGTATAAAGGTGTTCACTGCAGTTCTATTTGCGGTAAGAGAGACGAATTCAATCCAAATATTGTTCCCACCATAGGGAAGTAGATTCACATGTGATAGAAATGGCACTGGTATTGTGCAGTAGTTAGAAGTAATGGGCTAGAAGCACCCACAAGCACAAGGATAAGTTACCATTTTTTATGTGTTCAGTCATGAAATAAGACGCTGTAATCATTTATTACAAACATAAGTGATATCTGGGATTTGCTTCATAATAATTCAGGTAGGGAGGAAGTGACTGGGCATTCAGGAAAAGTTATAGATAAAATGAATCAATCTATCAGTTGATTATAATTGATGTCAATAATGAATATGAGAAATTTACTATAATTTTATGTATTTATTTATATATATATACAAATATGTAAAATATATATACACAAAATATGACCAATTTTATCAAAAATTACGAAAGACACAGAAAATGCACTAGAATGATTGCCTGAAGGAATGGAAGGCAGGGTTAGAGAACAGATGTAA
Organism: Plecturocebus donacophilus; assembly: GCA_004027715.1. Lineage (NCBI taxonomy): Eukaryota > Metazoa > Chordata > Mammalia > Primates > Pitheciidae > Plecturocebus > Plecturocebus donacophilus. Next base: position 35,464 of record PVKP010008091.1, on the reverse strand, counting down.
GAAACACGATAAAAGAGGTCTTATTTGGGCCAATGACAATAATGTGCCATTTGAGAAGTATGATTTATTCAACATTGGCAGCTGGGGTCCAAAATCAATACTGACTACTCACCAAGCTAGGCTGGCAATACCACAGCCAGCACAGAACGGAATCAACACTAAGAGGCATGAGCATCCATACAAAGCAAACACGAATTCACTCCACAGACTTCTCTAGGTCAGTGGTAGTAAAGGAAATTGTCATTGTCTATTAGTAATCATTGATCACTGGGCTTTCATTTGCCAAAACAATTCTAAGATGAAACTTAATGCCCCTTAACTCAAAAATCAACTCAGTATCATGATCTTCCCTGTAACAAGACTATTTCCAAAGTGTCTTCCTTGGCATGTATTTCACTATTGATTTACTATTACTGTTTAATATATACTTATTTCCAAATTGCAGGGATTTTTTTCCTCCCGTGGTGATTTTCAGACTGAGGTATTAAATATCTGCCCTTTCTATGTAGTTCATCATTTGCATATTTTAAAGCAACACACAGAGAACGACAACAATACTATAATAAAGGAGTAGAAAAAACTGCTTCATGCAATGAAATGTTAACAATTTTTATTTCACTCTTTACTAAAATGTCTCCTTAAGAATCTAGGCCATAGATAGACTGATAGACAAACTGAAAAGTAAACAGAGGAGCTCTTATAATCAGGCTCCACCAACTCCAAAACCAACCTAACATGGTATGCCAGTAGAATACTTTGTGTCTCCTGGTATCTGCAAATGGGAAGTTATACAGTCAGAATACAGCAATTATTTTGGGTCCCAAGCATGGATCCCAAAAGAGAGAAAAGGTAGGGGGAATAAGTACAATAAATGGTTCAATACAGCTAGGGATTCTTAAGGGTGAGCATGCAACAGCATCAGCTGTGGAGCTTATTAAATCCGATTGCTGAGCTCCCACTTCCAGGGTTTCTGAGTCCAGTATGTCTGGTGGTAGCCCCAGTAAGTACTTTGCTAACAAGTTCCCAGGAGGTGGTGATGATGATGAGAGCCCAGGGCTAAGACTCCCAAATCACCCCCACCCAGGTCCAGGGCCCAAATTCTTGACCACTGGAACATACCACCTACCACAGAGATGAAGTTTTGCTTAAGGCATTATCCCAAACCACCAAAAAATATGTTTAATTTTTATGTGTATATATGAGGAAAAGCTTATTCTAACAGGATTCACCAATATAATACTCTGCTTACCAAGAAATTGTACTACCAGAAACTTCAGCCTGTCCAAATATTATGCCAAACATTTATAGTTTGTTCTTGCAACAAATGTTTGTTAGGAACCAGTCATGTGACCCAGCACTGTGCTAAGTACCGACACGCAGGAAGAAAAGGAAGCTTCCACCTTCTTCGAGCTTACATCCTCACATCAAGAATCAGTAAGTTCCCAAAATAAAGGTCACAACGAGAGCTCCACTAAGTCCAGATGATGTCTTCCTGTGAATTAGACAAAGTTTCCACCCACCAAATGGAGCAGTGGCTGGATTTTAACTTCTCCTTGACCATAACTAGGACTCAAACAGTTGCCCTGAGACTCTGGTGATTAAGCATGTAGGGTTAAAGCTTTGTCCTATATCTATTTAACATTCAATTTTCAGACTCAGTTACGGATTTTCTAATTCCACAGCACATGTCAAGGTTTTAGAGGCCTTTGCAAGGCAGCTAAAAATTAGATAGTCATACTCCTGGATCATTATTATCGTTGATCCCTGCAAGGCTTTTCCTGTTCTATGTTTCCCCTCTTCATTAATAACTTTCCTCCTTCGCCACTTTCTTACAGAAGTATACTGAGCGTAAAGCAAAATATTCAGATGTACGTATAGCTATGCAGAAACACACAAAGGCTATATAAAATCATTTGAAAATTTATTCAAGCTATGTTGAGGCCAATGTGTTTTTAATTTCCAAAAAATGCCTTATACCATAGATTTTGTCTTTTTTATGTTTTTCACTCCACACTGTGTTTTAAAGTTTTATCCGTATACCTGAATATACAGCTGGTTCATTGCTTCCAACTGCAGCAAAGTATTCCTTACATTGCATCTACCACATTTTGCTTTCCCATTCCCCTAGAGGGCTATTTTAGACTGGAATAATAAATATGTGAAGTGATGGTTAAAAGTAGGTGGAAAAAACAGAAAAACTCAAAACGTATGCAGAAAAGAGTAATTTCTCAATGGTGTTAGAGGAAATGTTGCTGGAGTTCTCTTGCATGGTAAGCAAAGAAAAAGCAACAAAAACAACTCCCAAGAAGCTGATAGAAAATGCTTTCTCACAGATGTGCTCCTGTAATTACCCAGAACCCTTGGACAGAGAAGAAACTAGAAGTAACAGAGTTGAGGATAAGCCACTTTAATGGAAGGAATTAGTTTATACATTTAGAAAACTGGTCATGTTAACCTAACAAATGCTATTTTAGTATCAACTGTACAAGAAAAATAGCCTTATCCAACTTCTAATATTGCCCGTCTGCTTCTTTTCACTTACATAATTTTCATTCCAGTATAGTTCAGGGATGTCCTCAGAGAAAAAATGTTCTCACTACTTTGAAAAACAGACCCTCAGTGTCATATTCACCAATAATTCTCAACGCTGCCTGCGCTTTTCAATCACCTAATGAAAAATACCAATACCAAGGCTCTATGCTGGGCTATTTAAATCAGCATTTCTAGAATTGAGCTCAGGATTAGTATTCTTTAAAACTTCTCACATTACCCAAAAGTACAGACAAGACTGAATCACCACTGGGCTAAACACTTTTGGCTACAAGGACTAACTCAGGTTGTCAAGCAAGGTGATACTAGCTGCAAGTAACAGCAAACATTGCCTCAAACTGGCATAAGCAGTAAGGGAGTTCATCAGCTTACCCCATGACAAGCCCATAGTGCAGACAGTCTCCTATAGAAGTACATCCAGGCCCCAGCCATGCGTCTTCAAAGCTCTGCCATTCTGCTTTGATAGCCTCAATCTCATGCTGATAGCAAGAGTTTACAGCTACTTCCACGTCACATATGCAATCATATTCAGTAGCGCGTCTTGACGGCAATGAAACCTCTTCCAGAAGCCCCCAACAGCTACCCACTAACAGCTCACTCGCCAGAAGTGGGTTCCAAGCAGATAAAGGCATTTAAATTACCAAGACTGGCCGAGGCTGATGGTTCTCAACCACAAATGTGCATTAGAATCACCTGGAGAGCTTGTTAAACCACAGCTCACGGAGCCCTACTCCCCGAGTTTCTTCTTCAGTAGTTCTGGGGTAGGGCCAAAGTATTTACAGACTCAGCTGCGACATGACGCTGATGCACTTTGAGAACAACTGATTTCTTTTTTTAATTAACATATATTAATATATATTCATTAGAATATTCTTTTTTATTTTACTTCAAGTTCCAGGATACTTGCGCAAACATGCAGGTTTGTTACATAGATATACATGTGCCATGGTGGTTTGCTGCACCCATCAACCCATCATCTAGGTTTTAAACCACGCAAGTATTAGGTATTTGTCCTAATACTCTCCCTCCCCTTGTTCCCCACTCCCAGACAGGCCCCGGTGTTTGTTGGAGAATCACTAATTTCGACCAATGACATCCACCTGAAAGCCATCAGCTTTCCTAAGGCACATGACTATTCCAAAGAGCAGTAAACACCTGTGGTCATTTAACTATATCCAGAAATTTTCTGACACTCCTTTCAAAAGGTGAAGCCTAATTTCCCTTCCCTTGAATGTGGGCTGGACTTAATGATTCACCTCTGACAAACAGAATAAGAACAACAAATTTATAAATGTTTATTGCGTTAAGCCACTAAATTTTGACGGTAATTTATTATGCAGTGATAGATAACGAATACAATAACCAAACAAAATTAAGGGAAGGAGAGAAGTTATCTATAGTCATAAACAGTGTATGGTCCAGCTTGTTTCAGTTAATGAAGGTTTAGTATAGAAATAGATATGCCTAGGAACTCAAGAAATCCAAAGTGGATTTTAAGAAACAGAAACTTAAAGGTCGTTCTGTATCCAAGGAACCTGAGAAATCTCAGCATCAGAAGTTCAAAGATATTTACCGCAGTGCTTGCTCTACCAGGCTCTCAACAAACATCTGTTCCATTCTCCTCTTCCTATACACCACCAGCCTTCTGATGTTCTATTCTATATCTTTTGTCATTGTTCGTCTTATAATCTCTGTTCCCCCATTCTGGCTTGTGCCTCCTCCCAGTGCCTCCCAGACTCTCTCATTGCTGCTCAAAGTGTGCTCTGTGGACCAACATCAGCACCATCACCTGAGAACTTAACAAAAACGCAGAACTTGGGGACTCAGGGGAGAAGATGGGAGGGGGGTGAGGAATAAAGGACTACAAATTGGGTACAGTGTATACTGCTTGGATGATGTGTACACCAAAATCTCAGAAATCACCACTAAAAATCTTATTCACATAACCAAACACCATCTATGGAAATAAAAAAAGCAGAACTATGGGTCGTCGTCCAAATGTACTGAATCAGAATCAGTGTACAAGTTTCAGAACTGCCACTTCATATCACCACATGACATTAGGCTTAGGCTTCCAGCACTTCAGTGGTTTCCAAACTTCGATGCACCTTGTCAGTTACCTGGGATCTTTAAAAAATACCAATGCCTTGCTCCCACCCTATACGTTCTGATTTGATGTATATAGGTAATACTGGTCATCAGAAATTTTAAAACTTTCAAGTGACACTAATGTTCAAAACATGTGGAAACTACTAGCTTACAGCCTTCTTTTCTTGCTATTTCATAATCAAATTTCCAAAAAGAGAGAATTTGAATAATCTGCCTTATCCTTTTATACAAAGGAATTCCATCGGCTTTTAACTATTCTTTATGTTGACTAGTCTTAATCTAATCTAATTAATAACAGGGGAAAGGATTGCAAGATTATATAACCCAAAATATAACCACTCCTATTCAGAAAGGTTGTGGGGAATATAGTTTCCTTTATTACAATACTTCTCAATCTTAGCTGTATATTAAAATAATCTGGGAAGTTTTTAAAACTGAATGCCTAGTCCTCACAGAACCATTCATTCAGTAGCTCAGGGTTGGACCCAAGCAACATTAGTGCACTAACCTGCCCAGATGATTCCAATTTTCAGCCAACATTGAAAACCACTTGTAAAATGGAGGGCATAGTGGTGAAAAGGTCTGTATAAGCAGTATCCCCAAACAAATACGAATCACAAATCACAATTGTATTGGCTTCAAAATCATGGTTATTTTTGACCTGAATCCAAAACTCAGTTGAGTGAACCAAAGCATCATTTAAGGGCAAGAATATGTTGAATCAGACAGACTTGAGCATTAAAGCAGTGGTTAAGTGGATTTAGGTAAACTAAATGTTGATAAACTTTAGTTTCTTCATCTATAAATGGAAATAAAACCAACTAACTCAAAGACAGATATGAATAATAAGTTAATATACATAAAATACTGTAGATAATCAAATACAACTTAGACATTGTACGTGATCAAATGTTACCTGCTTCCTCCTCCATGTATGGCACATATATTCTTTAAAAGTGTAATTCTGGGTATTATCAGACTTAAACCTTTCACAAATGCCATCGAAATGGTATACTATTGTTATTTCAGTTTGATGGGTGATAAAACTGAAGATGTTTTTAAATGCTAATTGAGAAACAAAGCTGAGTCGAGCACAAGCTACCTAACCCCAAGCTCCAAATTCTTAACCATTGCACGTACCTCCTCTCTAAAGTAGCTACTGTCTTTCCTGTCGTAAAAGAAAGACCAATGTCCATGTGTATACAGCATGGAAATGAGCTGCTGCGAAGTGGGAGAGCGATGCTGTTAGTGATGTGGTATGGGACATATGCTACTGGCATCCTGGTAATTGTCCTGCTCTTTCTCTTCCCTCAGGCTAAGTTATCAATTGCAGGCAGCTCAGTCCTGTCCTAGAAGGTCATAATGCAATTCTTCAAAGGTGATATTGTCAGTAGATTTCTGAAAAATCACCAGAATGTGCTTCTTATAATTTTTGCCTACATAAGCATAACATAGTCTGTACTTTTTTATAGACTAAAGAATGTTAGCGATGCAAACCGATAAATAACCATTTCCAATTAACCTTCCTCTACCTTCCCTGTCTTTCAATTTGATCCAAGTTAGTGCTCCTATGGAAGCCAATTACAATTGTCACTTGTTTTTCAGATAAATCTCTTTTCTTGTTTATAATGCCTCTGCTATCTTCTTGTAGTTAATTCCCGTAGGCTCCCTTGATAAATTCATTAGCCAGGATGGTTTCCACTCTAACCAAATTTCATTTGTACTTCTTTGCATCTCTTCAAAACATTAATTCTTCAACTTAAGACAATTACAGAAAAGACATCCACTAAGACTTAGATTTGGATTTAAGAGTTAGAATTGGAACAGGCCCAAGTTCAGAATTTAAGTTTGTTTTTGGCATCCTGCACTTACTCTCTTTAGTTTCTAGGACTTCTCACTAGTCAGACCTTTTCATCTGCCTCTTTCCCTGTGGAAACATAACTATTCCATACTAAAGCCCTTTGGTTCTCTGCTAAATAATAATAATCTCTTCTTTTCTATATTATCATTTTACCCCTCTCAACTAGATTCTTCCTGCTGGCATACAAGCTTATTCAAACATTTAATATCTTTTTTTTAAAGAATCTCTTCCTTGAGCCCCCATTACCTTAACGTTACTATCCCATTTTGGTACACCACTTATAATAAAGTCAATCTAAAGAGTTGGTGACCATCATTCTCTCCACTTCCTCACCATCTAGCCCTTTTGAAACCACTCCAAACTTTCATCCCCACCACTCCAGTGAAACAGTTCTCATCAAAATTACCAAGTACTTCCTCTTGCTAAAGTCAATGATCAAATGTCTGCCTTCACCTTCCTCAATCTCTCAGCAGCATTCTACAGTATTATTAGTACCTTCTTCCTGAACCATGTTCTTATCTTGGCTTCCATGACAGCAGACTCCATATTTTTTCTTGTTGGCTATTCCTTCATAGTCTCCTTTCTTGCATCTTTTCTTTTCTCCCTAACTTCTTAGTATTATTCCTCAGCAAAATTCTCTCCCAAATGCAGTATTGTGAACTCACATGATCCTGAACACCCTCTAGGGACTAAGCATTCCCAAATTTATACTTCAAACCTTGACCTCTCCTCAAGTTCAGACCTGCACATCTACTTGCACACTTGTTTAATGTGTCTCATTGTATGTTTAATAGGCATTTCAGATTTAACTTGTCCCAAACAGAACTCTTGGTTTTCAAACCTATAACCTGTTCCTCTGCAATTTTCCCTGCCTCGCCTGGCCATTGCTCTTGATTCCTTGGCCTTTTTGTCCACACTTTTATACTTGATTTGCCTCCTTCATTCCCCCATATCTCCCCCCCCCCCCACATGCTAGGCATCAACCCATCAGCTGATACTTTGGGTTCTACCTTTGAAATATATTCCAAATTCAGCCACCTCTCACTAACTCCACTGTTACCACTTTAGTCTAAGCCATTGTCAGTTTACTCTAAGCTAAGTGTAGAAGTCTCCTAAATTGTCTCTCTGCTTTTAAGTTACAACCCATTCTTCATTCAACAGATAGATCAAAGAAAGGTATTAAAAAAACATCTGGTCTCTGACTAAAACTTTCAGTAGCTTTTAACTGTACTTGGAGTTAACACTTAGCTGTTTACATTGGTCTATATTTTCAATGGTCTAATACCTGTGGTGGCCTTTACGGTTTCTTCCCTAAAATATTCTCTTTCTTCAAATGATTAGCCTAAACTGTTTGTTCTCAAACTTTAGAATCAAATGGCTAATTCAAGGACTGGGATTACAAATGTAGAGGATGACCCTGGAGAATCTTGCCTTGCCATAAAGTACACACACACACACACACACACACACACACACACACACACACATTGAAGGGGGTATGTTAAAGAGGCATAGGAGCCAACTGAAAGAACTTTTCAATGACCAAAGCTAGAACCTGGTGAGGTACAAAATCAAGTAGCATTGGATTATCACCCAATCCATGAGTCTAAAATTCTGTGACTCTGTAATGATGTAAATAAGTGATTGAATACATTAATAAATGAGAACAAGAGACAAATCTCCCATGTAGAATTCCAAAAAAATAATAGATTCTCTACCATCAAGGAGAAATCTGACAAACACTACATTAAAGGTCAACCAGGGTATCAAGGTCAGCATCGACCTTCATAAATCATGGTGATGGTGTGTACTCCAGAAGAAAGTGACAGTTTAATTCCATGGTCTTCCTCCCAAAAACCCATGGTGCTCATCTAATCATGAGGAAAATATCAGACAAATTCCAGTAGAGGGATATCCTACAATAGACCTCATCATTACTCAGAACTGTCAGAGTTCTCAAAAACAAGAAAATCTGGGAAACCATCACATTCAAGAGGATCCTGAGAAGATCTAACAATTAAATGTAATGTGGTTTCCTGAAACAGAAAAAAAAAAAAAAGACAGTAGGTAAAAATAAGAAAATCTGAATAAACTTTGGACTTTAGTTAGTAATGTATCAAAATTGTTTTACTGAAATAATGTCTATTTTTGAAAACAGAAAAATTAATGACAAACCTTATGCAGGAATTTACAGACTTTCTGAGAAGACACTGGATTGCTCTGGGGCTTGAAATGGGAGTTTGAGTAAATCTCATTCAAATCCCAAGTGGCTTCTGATTTACATCACAAACTTCCTAAGACCGGACACTGCTTTAATGCTCCAAGTGCAAACACTGCTTCCCTCCTTCCTTCTCCTCAAAGGCACAGTAAAATTTGTCTCAGGTTTTCCAGGCCTTAATCATCTGATGAAGTTCTGATGATCATTTATTTTTAACTTTTCCAAACTTAGGGATATGTCATAATTATCAATAAACCTCACTAATTTACACTTTGTTCCTACCTTGAATGTATACTTAAAAGTTAAAAAAATATATATTGAGTGTACCTGAAAATTACCTGGAGGGCTTATGAAAACACTGATGACTGGACCTTACTCTCCAAGTTTCTGATTCTTGCATTTCTAATAAGTTCTAAGGTGATACCAATGCTGCTGTTCTGAGGACTACTTTTGGGAGCCACTCAGCAAAACCAAATAGCATAATTACATACTTATCAATATCTTTTTAAGTGTGGGCAGGAGATCCAAACACAGCCAGCAAGATGAGAGAGGAAATTAGATGGATTACTTTTGGCAAAAGGCTTCCTCACCCAGAAAAAAAAAAAAAAAATACACAGACCCCTTTCTCCAGCAGGTATAGTGCTTGAATGTAATATCTAAACCAACTGCAACTAACGTGAATTCATGAAGGAGCTGCCAAAAGATGGCAGAGCAAAGAGATGGAAAAAATCTACATCTTTGATCATGTCTTTGAGCTACTGAATCAACCAACCCTGAAGTATTCTCTATCTCCAAAGAGCCTATGTAAAATAAACTATTTCCTTATTGTCTAAGCCAATCTGAGTCATGGTCCTTGGTTCCTTATAGCTGAGATCATCCTGAGGCTAAACCTCTGAGATCCCAGTTCCTTCCACTCTCCCCATAATTTACTTGCTCCAGCCTCACTGGCCTTCAGTTTCTCAAACCTACAAAGTGGATTCTGCATCAGTTTCTGCCATTGGTAGTCCCTCTAACTGGACCCTCCACCCCCAGACCTCCCCATGGCTGGCTTCTTCTTGTCACTTGGGATCTTAACTCAAATATCACCTCTTCAAAGATGTTTTCCTAGATCACCCAATCCAAAGTGGCATTTTCTATCCTACTTCCAATATTCTGTATCCTATTACCACATTTGATTTTCTTCTGAGTATTTATATCCTAAATTATACTACAATATTCATGTTTCCTAACTTCCTTGCTCATTTTCAGCCATTACCACATCCATCTCTTTCTGTAATGTAAGATCCAAAAAAATTGTGACCATCTCTGTCTTGTTCATCTCTGTATCGCCAGTGCCTAGAAGAGTCTAGGAATGTGATGGGTGCTTAACAAATATTCATGTAATGAATGACTTTAAAAAGCTAATGCATGCTCACTTTTAAATAAATTGGGTCTTTGTCCAAATGTGAGAATTTCAGAGGGACCACTGAGAGAATGTGTTTAAAGGAACATCCGAAAGATTCCCTTCAAAAAGAAATTATTCTGTGTAAAAAAGCATAAATTGCATCTACACATAGTATACCCAGATTCTAAATTAAAGATTAAGTGAGCTGTCACCAGAACTCCTGGTATATAAAGACAATTGCCAATAGATCCATATACAGGGCTACATCAATGCAAAGCAAAAGAAAGGGTGACAACTTTCCAAAGTCAAAAGTCAGCCAGAGCAGAGCGAAGACCCGATCTCTGGACCAGAGAGCTTCTTGTTAATAAGATAATGGATTACTCTATATGTTTGTACTTTTTAAATAATAGTTTATGTGTCAATATAAATCAAAGGGAAGAATCGCTGAGCACTCAACCTGACCCAGAAAGTCAAGCTGGTTTTCTAGAAGCAGGGGTCAAAGGTAAGCTTAGAAAGGAACATGGGCAAGGGGAGCTGAAAAGTATGTCTCCTACTTGTTCTTCAGAAAAAAAAAAACATTCAAAGGGCACCCTGAGGACCATCTGGAGCACAATGGTGTGATCATTTGTTTCTTCCTCCAACATCTGCAAGTTCCCTGTTCTCTGGATTAATTGTCTACTCTGAACCCACTTACAGGAGGCACCCTGCCTGCCTCCTTCTGGGACATCATCATACAGGGCAGACAAAATATCTCTCCCCATATTGCATTTTTCCCCTACTTTTGCAATTCAAAAGCCCCTTTTACCAAAGCCAGTCTGGCCTGATAGATGAGCACAATCAGCAACTACTGACTGAGATAGAATATATGGCCAAGAGACAATGTGTTTAACTCCCAAAATATTTCCTCAGCCACTGCTCATAATTAAACTTCACCCAAAACAGCATAACATCCTTTAAAAGTAATTCTTATTTCATACAGTGTTCCTTTACTTTGTTTGTCTTGCTTTTAAATTATTAAAAGCAATTATTTAAATTATTAAAAATTATTTCAGTAATTATTTTAATAAAGAGCCAGGCACAAGTTCCTGGAGGAGCATAGCCAGTCACTGGAAGATATATTAGAGTGACCTACTACATGTTCATAACAAGTTTCAGCAAAACAGAATTTCCTATCTATGGCCTTTAACTGGTTGAATATTCAAAGGAAGAATTTTGTTTTTCCTAAAAACTTCTTTTAAGCCCAAGGGATATCTTCTCAGCCTCCTTCCCTAGGGAAAAGAAAAAGAAAAAAAAAAAAAAAAAAAAAACAAGCACTCTCTTTTTCCCATTTATCATCCAAATAAATCACAATATATATGTAAACAGTGAGAAACTAGAAAACCCAAAGCATAGGGCTATCAAACACTATTCTGTTCAGAATTATGAGTGTGGATAAGAACTCTTCTCACTATTGCTGCATTATTTTTTATACATAGATGTATAGACAGAATAATCAGTTATAATAGCTTATCTAAGTTAGGGTTGGCTTATAAATCACTCTTCCCTAAATTTACTTTCATTTTTATTTGCTCCTGATTCCTATAAACAATTAGTATTCATGCTGTTTGGTCTTTGTGTCTGATTGTAGACTGGTTTGGGACTGTTTGCCCTGTTTTAGCTATTAATTCTTCTTTTTCGTTTTTTGCCTAATTACTCCATTAACAAAAGTCAAAAAATTATTTTCAAATATTAGGATTGTGTTAATTTGTAATTAGGACTATTAGGGTGTGCTTTCACTCATTTGTTTATAGTTACTAAGTGCCTATATAACAGACTTAATACTAGGCATTATAGGAAAAAATAAAAATGAAGACAGTTTCTACCCATTACATCAGTTGCAGTGTGAGAAAGAATGCATTAAGACAAGAGTTACATGAGGGAGAAAGTGGTAAATCTACCCCTTCGCTTTCATCAAGTTTTGGTGAGTGAGACAGCTGAAACCCAGCAAAGGAAAGAGAAATCAGGCCCAAGAGAACTAGCTCATTAGGAAAAATTATGTAGTAAATTTCACTGTCAGGAAAATACACACCTATGAGAAATATATATAAATTAAAGAATGAAATGGCATAGAGTATTTGGGTTTAGAAAAAATGGAGGGGGTGAGAGGAGTAAATTATTGCAAAACTGTGCAACAGACAACATTCCAGACTAAGAAGATATTTAACAAGCCATATGCCAAACTAAGAAAACATATGATTTATTAAACTTTGATACAGATACAAACCCTCTAAGTACAGTTTATACACAAAATCTAAGAGATCAACAATCAGGACATCTCGTTTGGGCAAATCCCATCTGAGAAATTCTGACCTTTCTTTCCAAAATGTGTTTCTCTCTGAAAGTATAGGAAATACCCTGTGAAACTACTTTTCTAATGAGAAATGAAGACTCCATTACACAAAAATGTCAAAACCTTATGAGAAGCACATAAACTTGGATTTTGCAATAACTAGAAAGGGGGAATTCAGGCAAGTCAAGAATATACATGATCTGGAAAGCCAGATTCAAAGACTTTCAAAAGAAAAATAAGATCAAGTCCATTCTCTGATCTCTAGGAAAAAAAAAAAATGTCTCACAAACTAGGAAGACTTTAAAAATAATTTTTAATATGCAGCATCAAATCTTGATCAAATGATAAGAAATGTATTCAAATAAATGTTGCATGAAATTATTTTCAATTACAAACAAGTAGTAGTGAAGGCCACATAAAAAGGAACTGCAATCGCCTAACAGGTAATTCCTACACACTGCACAGACAAAACTAGTTCACTGAGACTGTGGCATTGCAGTAGAGAAAAAGTCTAATGGATGCAAGGCTGGCCACATTGAAGAACTGGAGTTACCATTCAAATCGGTTCTCTCCAATAACTCAGAGGCTAGGATTTTTGTGGATAATTTGGTGGGCAGTGGCCTAGGGAATGGGTCCTGCTGGTTAGCTGGGGATGAAATCGCAAGGGTGTGGAAAACAGCCTTCATGCACTGAGTCTACCTCTCTGTAGGGGCTACAGGACCAGTTGAGTCATGAGTCACAGGTCTGGGTGGGGTCTGTCAGTTTCCAGAATGCAATAATCTGAAAATCATCTTAAAAGACAAATCTTGGGTTCTACAATAGTGATGTTAACTGTAGGAGCAACTGGGGAGTTCACAAACCTTGTGACCTCTGGCTATAGGACTCTTGAGTAGCATGGAATCATAAAAACTATGCCTACATTTTATCAGAATTCAGGCCCCTCCCTTAATTCTAATCTCATGACCTTTCACTAGTTTTTGGTCCCTGAGCAAGGAGGGGGTTAGTTTTAAGGACTGACTATTATAATCCTTGCTTCCAAGTTAAACCATAAACTAAATTCCTCCCATGGTTAACTTGGCCTCTGCCCAGGAATATGTTAAGACAGCCAGCATGTGAGGCTAGAAGCAAGATGGAGTCAGCCATGAGAGATTTCTCTCAATGTCATAATCTTTGCAAACCAAGTTGGTTTCAGGATCAATGTAGATGCCTACAAGTTTCTCTGCTGAGCTCAGAATTTTTAAAAATGTACAAAAGTTGGAAATAACATGCATAGGCAATAATGATAAGTATCAAAATTGGAAAAAAATAACTAGTGCCAGTTTAGCTAAAACTTTAGGATAAACTGAGCCTTGACGGGAATTAGAACAAACGACTAAAGAATAAACATAGAAGGGCTGAAAGGAAGCCACATAATGGAATACTTCATACATCAGAGGAAAGAAATCAATGAAATAATAAATTCAGCTGAAGCGCATAACCAAGGGAACAAGATTGGAAAGAGCAGTAGTTTGGGCTTCTATGACACTGGTTTTTCACCCTGACTTTTCTACCTTTAATTCCTTGAATTTCAGTTTCCTTCTTTATCCTAAGAGCTTGTTACATTAGGGAATGTATTTGGATCTGTATGTGGGTGATCCGCAGAAAGTGTTTGGTCCTTCTCCTTCTTCCCAAGACCTCATTTTTATATGTATTCTTTTCTTTTACCATCCCAGCTCCTACATCTCTGTTCAACCTTCTTGGGGTCCTCTTACTCTAGAGGGTTTAGGTGTATAAGGACAAATCCAAATTTAAAATATGGCTTCATTCTCCATGTCGAAAACAAAGGAAGAGATTTTTCTTCCCCTCCTTTTTCTCAGAGCATTTGCCATACAAAGTTTGGAACTGCGAGTTTCTTCCCATCTTTTTGAAATGTGCATAAATCTTTTTGCAGACTACATTGGCCTTTTGTCAGCTAGCCTTTTATTCCCTTAGTAACCCAGGAATGTCTTTCTCAAGAATTTGGAAGGCGACAGGAGGTAGCATTCCCATACCCCAATTTCTTTTGGAGGATGGGAGTCTAATTTCAGTAGACTCCTTGCTCCAAGTGGCAAAACTACCTTTTGTCACAAAGAGATAGGTTTGTTTTTTTTCCACATGACGTTAATTCACTAACACAGATGGTCACTTCAATTACCAGGTAGTTTGGATAAATTATCTGTGACAAATAGTATTGTCAAACCCTCTTACTTGAAGAATAGTTATTGTTTATCTTGAAAATATACATTCAATATTTATATTAAAAAGAAAGATTTCTGTTATTGCAATCTCTTAGTAGATTGCTTGCAATGTGCATCATATTCTGGTTTAATGCTTATTCAATAATAAAAGTTGGGTTGTTTTTTTTCTCTACTACCTTTAGGAAGAAGTTTTCTAGGTGAGGAGACTTTGTATTTAATATATTACTCCAATAGGTGCCAACCATTCTTTTCCTGCTGACTCCTTGAAAATTAACATCTTTAAATACACTTTGTGGCAGGATTCATAAGATAAATGTATGCTTTTGGGAAAGAGGTAAACTTATAATACACATAACTTGAGAGTGTTGCTTTATTCAGTCTCAACAGTTGACATTTTAAAGTTGCATTTCTAATTGTTGTGCTAAAATTTTTAAAAATTGTTTCTTTGTTTGTGGGTTGTTTTGCTTGATTCCATGTAAATAAAGATCAGAATTCAACTATAGTTTCTGCCCTGAAAAAAAAAGGTTGTGATCCATTTAATAATGTTTAAATGACATCTGGAAATTTTTCCAAATGGAAAAAATAGCAATTTGGTTATTTTTATTGGTATACAATATCTAAATGCTAAATATTTGTAGTCTACATAACAGAAGAATTGTCATGTTCTACTGAAATCATTTTTCTATAACAAAATGTTTCATTGGAGGTCACTGAAACCATGGAAACCATGGAAACCATCTGACAACATATTTTCTCCAACCAGCTGCTACAAATTGATAATAATTGGACTTTGACAGGTATTTTCTGAAGGAAGTGATGCAACTCCCTTAAAAGACAGAGACTAACAGTCATATTAGTGATTATACTAATTCATGGACAAGAGCAAAACAAAGAAGGCCAGGTGGCAATGAATATACAGGAAATAGTGAGGGTTATGGAGGGATAAGTTCTCTGTGGTCAATAACTAATATGTTTTGGGAATACAGAGAGTTTAACAAAATTGTCAGAGATGTCATTGCAATGGTAAGATGGAGAAAGTAAACGACACGTGAGTTTCACGTCACAAGCATCTATAATTGGAATTGACTGATTAGAGCACTGTGTTAAGGAAGATTCTGAAGTCATGTCTGTTACAAGTGTAGAGGCAAAGAGTAGCAGCCTATGGGTCATATATTTGCTATTCCTAATCTAAAAGCTCCTTTTGTAATTCGTGCCTTGGTTAGACCTACTGACAGAGTATAGGCTGCCCTGGTCGACAACAGAGAGCCAAGAAATGACTACAATTGGTTAGATGAGAAAATCTAGCAGACTATAGCATGAGGGACTTTTGACCAGGGAGGGTGAGACCAAGATGGCTGACTAGAAGCAGTGGCGATTGGAGGCTCCCATACATGTACCCCAAAACCTAAAATGCAATAAAAAATAAAATTTAAAAAAAAAAAAGAAAAGAAAAGAACAGAAACAGAGTGCAAATCCTGCACCAGCAACTGAGGTATCCAGATTCTATTATTAGGACTGACTAGGTAGCTAGCGTGACCCACAGAGAACAACGAAGAACTGTGTGGTGCAGAAGCCTACCTGAGAGCCACATGGGGCAGGGGAGCCCCCACCCCCACCCAAGGGAGGTGGTAAGTTAGCATGCTACCCAGCCTGGGAAACTGTGCCTTTTCCATAAAACTTTGTAACCCATGGATGGGAAGATCTCACTCGTAAGACCACGCCCACACCACTGAGACTTTGGGTCCAAACCACGAAGTTGGACAGATTCTCAACAGCCACACAGCTAGAATTGGCCTAAGCCTGCCAAGTGGCAGGCAGGGAAGAGAGGTGCCATCACCACTGCTGCACTGCCTGCTATCTAAGGGGGACTGAGCTCCTTGGGGGAGGGGCACAACCAACCCTGGAAGAACTCCAGGAACTCTAACTCCAGCCAGGGGCACAGGGACAAAACTCTGATTTCCCTGGGACTGAGACCCTAGCAGGAGGGGAGGCCATAGTCTCCATGAACCAGCACAGTCTTTCCTCCTGCCAGCTCTGAGGAATCCAGGCAGCCCAGATGAGTCGGCTTCCCCTCAGCACAGCACATCGCCTCTACCAAGGGACAGCCAAAGTGCCTCATTAAACAGGTTCTGCTTGCCAGACCACCCAACTGAGTGAGAACCCCCAATAGAGGGTGACAGACATCTAAACAGGAGCATTCTTATTAGCATCTGGTTGGTGCCCTTTGAGGTCAGAGACCCCAGAGGAAGCAGCAGACACCCATCTTCGCAATTCTACAGCCTCCTTGAGTGACATCTCCAGGCATGGGAGCGAACTGGATGAATAGGGCCTGAAGTGAGCCCCCAGCAAACTGCAGCATTCCTACAGAAGAGGAGCCTAACCTGACTGTTGAAAGAAAAACAGAAAGCAACAACAACAGCATCAACAAAAAAAGTCCCCACAAAAACCTCATTCAAGGATCAGTAGTCTCAAAGATCGAAAGTAGAAAAACTCATGAAAATGGCAATGAATCAACAAAAGAATACTGAAAACCCAAAAGTTCAGAGTGGCTCTTTTCCAGCAAATAATCACAACACCTCTCCAGCAAGGGTGCAGAACTGGACAGAGGATGAGATCAATGAAATGACATAAGTAGGCTTCAGAAGGAATAAACTTCACTCAGGTAAAGGAGCATGTTCTAACCTAATCCAAAGAAGCAAAGAACCTTGATAAAAGGTTAAAGGAGCTGCTAGATAGAATAATCACTTTAGAGAAGAACATAATTGACCTGATGGAGCTGAAAAACACAGCACGAAAACTTTGTGAAGCATATGCAAGTATCACTATCCAAATCGACAAAGCAAAAGAAAGAATGTCAGAGATATCAGAGATGGAAGACTATCTCATTGAAATAAGGCAGGCAGATGAGATTAGACAAAAAAGAATAAAAAGGAACAAGCAAAACCTCCAAGAAATATGGGACTATGTAAAAAGACTGATTGTAGTACCTGGAAAGAGATGAGGAGAATGAAACCAAGTTGGAAAATACACTTCAGGATATTATCCAGAAGAATTTCCCCAACCTAGCAAGACAGGTCAACATTGAAATTTAGGCAATACACAGAACCCCACTAAGATACTCCATGAGAAGATCAACTCCAAGACATATAATCATCATATTCTCCAGGTCAAAATGAATGGGAAAAAATGTTAACAGCAACTAGAGAGAAAGGCTGGGTCACCTACTAAGAAAAGCCCTTGACACTAACTGTATCTCTCAGCAGAAACCCTACAGCCAGAAGATAGTGGGGACCAGTATTCAACATCCTTAAAGAAAACAATTTTTAACTCAGAATTTCATATCTAGCCAAACTAAGCTTCATAAGCAAAGGAGAAACAAAATCCTTTTCAGACAAGCAACTGCTGAGGGAATTTGTCACTACCAGGCCTGCCTTGCAAGAGCTCCTGAAGGAAGCACTAATTATGGAGAGAGAGAAAAAAAAGAACCTATACCAGACACTGAAAAACACATGAAAATATAAAGAGACCAATGACATTCTGAAGAAACAGCATCAACTAGTGTGCAAAATAACCAGCTAACATCATCATGACAGGGCAAATTCACAAATAACAAAATTAACCTTAAATGTAAATGGGATAAATGCCGCAATCAAAAGACACCGACTGACAAACTGGATAAAGAATCAATACCCATCAGTGTGCTGTATTCAGGAAACTCATCTCATGTGCAAAGACACATAGGCTCAAAACAGAGATGGAGGAACATTTACCAAGCAAGTGGAAAGATGAAAAAAGCAGGGGTTGCAATCCTAGTCTCTGATAAAACAGACTTTAAACCAACAAAGATCAAAAAAGACAAAGAAGAGCATTATATAATGGTAAAGGGATCAATGCAACAAGAAGAGCAAACTACCCTAAATATATATCCACCCATACAGGCACACCCAGATTCATAAAACAAATTCTTAGAAACCTACAAAGAGACTTAGACTCCCACACAATAATAGTGGGAGACTTTAACACCCCACCGTCAATATTAGGCAGATCAATGAAGTGGAAAATTAACAAGGATAGTCAGGACTTGAACTCAGCTCTGGATCAAGTGAACCTAACAGAGTTCTACACAACTCTTCACCCCAAATTAGCAGAATATACCTTCTTCTCAGTGCCACATGGCACTTATTTTAAAATCAACCACATGATTGGAAGTAAAACATTCCTCAGCGAATGCAAAAATACTGAAATCGTAACAGTCTCTTGGACCAAAGTGCCATCAAATTAGAACTCCGGATTAAGAAACTCACTCAAAACCACACAATTTCATGGAAATTTAACAACCTGCTCCTGAATGATTCCTGGATAAATAATGAAATTTACGCAGAAATCAAGACCTTCTTTGAAACTAATGAGAACAAAGAGATAACGTACCAGAATCTCTGGGATGCAGCTAAAGCAGTGTTGAGAAAAATTTATAGCAATAAATGCCTATATCAGAAAACTAGAAAGATCTCAAATTGACACACTAACATTACAATTCACAGAACTGGAGAAGCAAAAGCAAACAAATCCAGAAGCTAGCAGAAGACAAGAAATAACTAAGATGAGAGTGGAACAGAAGAGATGGAGACATGAAAAACCCTTCAAAAAAATTGATGAATCCAGAAGCTGGTTTTTGAAAAAATTAATAAATAGACTGCTAACTAGACTAATAAAGAAGAAAAGAGAGAATAATCAAATAGACACAATAAACATGATAAAAGGAATATCACCACTGACCATACAGAAATACAAACTGCCATTAGAGAATATTATAAACACCTCTACACAAATGAACTAGAAAATCTAGAAGAAATGGATAAATTCCTAGGCATATACACCCTCCTAAGACTAAACCAGGAAAAAATTGACTACCTGAATAGACCAATAGCAAGTTCTGAATTTGAGGCAGTAATTAATAGCCTACCAACGAAAAAACCCCAGCACCAGATGAATCCATAAATTCTACCAGATATTCAAAGAGGAGCTGGTACCATTCCTTCTGAAACTATTCCAACCAACTCTTCATGTTAAAAGCTCAACATGGTATTGATGGAACATATCTCAAAATAATAAAATCTATTTATGAAAAACTCACAGCCAATATCATACTGAATGGGCAAAAGCTGGAAACATTCCCTTTGAAAATCAGCAGAATACAAGGATTCCTTCTCTCACCACTCCTATTCAATATAGTATTGCAAGTTCTGGCCACAGCAATCAGGCAAGGGAAAGAAATAAAGGATATTCAAATAGGAAGAGAGGAAGTCAAATTGTCTTTGTTTGCAGGTGACATAATCCTATGTTTAGAAAACCCCATCATCTCAGCCCAAAAACTCATTAAGCTGATAAGCAACTTCACTAAATTCTCAGGATACAAAATCAATGTGCAAAAATCACAAACGTTCCTATACACCAACAATAGACAAGCAGAGAGCCAAATCATGAATGTACTCCCATTTATAATTGCTATGAAGACAATAAAATACCTAGAAATACGGCTAATAAAGTATGTGAAGAACCCTTTCAAGGAGAACTATAAACCACAGCTCAAGGACATAAGAAAGCACATGAACAAATGGAAAAAAAAAAATTCATCCTCACGGATAGGAAGAATCAGTATCGTGAAAATCACCAAAATGCCCAAAGTAATTTATAGATTCATTGCTATTCCCATCAAGCTACCATTGGCATTCTTCAAGAATTAGAAAAACTACTTTAAAATTCATAGGGAACCAAAAAAGAGCCCACACAGCCAAGACAATCCTAAGCAAAAAGAACAAGGCTGTCATTACACTACCTGAATTCAAACTATACTACAAGGTTATAGTTACAAAAACAGCATGATACTGGTCCAAGAACAGACATATTGACCAAGGGAATGGAATGGAGACTTCAGAAATAAGACAACGCATCTACAACCATCTCTTCTTCAGCAAACCTGGCAAAAAAAAAAAATCAATAGGGAAAGGATTCCCTATTTAACAAAAAGTGCTGGGAAAACAGTCCAGCCCTATGCAGAAAACAGAAGCTGGACCCCTTCCTCACACCTTATACAAAAATTAACTCAACATGGATTAAAGACGTAAACCTAAAACCCAAAACCATAAAAACCCTACAACAAAACCTAGGCAATACCATTCAGGAAATAGACATGGGCAAAGACTTCATGACAAAAATGCCAAGAGCAATTGCAACAAAAGCTAAAATTGACAAATGGGATCTAATTAAGCTGAGAGCTTCTGCACAGCAAAATAACTACCATCAGATTGAACAGGCAATCTACAGAATGGGAGAAAAATTTTGTAATCTACCCCCCTGACAATGATCTAATATCCAGAATTTGCAAGGAACTTAAACAAATTTACAAGAAAAAAACAAACAACTCCATGCAAAAGTGGGCAAAGTATATAAACAGATGCTTCTTAAAAGATGACACTTATACAGCCAACAAACATGAAAAAAAAAAGCTCAACATCACTGATCAGCAGAAAAATGCAAATCAAAACAACAATGAAATACCACCTGATGTCAGTCAGAATGACGATTATTAAAAAGTCAAGAAACAACAGATACTGGTAAGGCTGTGGAGAAATAAGAATGCTTTTATGTTGGTGGTGGAAAGATAAATTAGTTCAACCATAGTGGAAGACAATGTGGTGATTCCTCAAGGATCTAGAACCAGAAATACCATTTGACCCAGCCATCCCACTACTGAGTATATACCCAAAGCAATATAAGTCATTCAATTATAAAGATACCTGCACATGTATGTTTATCGTAGCACTTTTCACAATAGCAAAGACATGTACCCAACAAAAATGCCCATCAATGATAGACTGGGTAAAGAAAATGTGATACGTACACATTATGGAATACTATGCAGCCACTAAAAGGAATAAGATTATTTCCTTTGCAGGGACATGGATGAAGCTGGAATCCATCATCCTCAGCAAAGTAACCCAGGAAAAGAAATCCAAACACCACATCTTCTCACTCATCAGTGCGAACTGAACAATGAGAACACATGAACACAGGGAGGGGAAAACACACACCCAGACCTGTCAGCAGTGGGGGATGGTGAGAGGAAGGAGAGCATCAGGAATAATAGCTAATGCATGTGGGGCTTATAGCCTAGGTCACAGGTTGATAGGTGCAGCAAACCACCATGGCACACTTAAACCTATCTAACGGGCATGTTCTGCACATGCATCCCGGAACTTAAATTTAAATAATAAAAATAATAAATAAATAAAAATTTAAAAATAAAATTTTGACCATAAGAATCTAACTCACACAAAGTCACAAATTGGGAAAACTGAGAAGGGGACATCTGTTCAACAATTCTCCAAATTTAGGAGTTGAAGCACTTGGCTTAGAAAAAAAGTACTTAAATCTAACTTACATTTAAAAAGGAAAAGGTGGAGGAAAAAAGCAAAGCAAGGTACTCATTCAGGGTCATAATAACCATCTAGGACATTTTTGAGAGAGTAATATCTCTTTTTGCTGGTTGCTTTCTAGCTCTTCCTTCAAACCTCAGCTTCCAATACAGATGGACCTGGAAGCTATCTTGGATACTATAAATACGACTTCCTCGTCTTCCTAAAAATGAAAGAAAGTGACATCCAGAAACGTAAATTGCTTAAGATTACACAGCTTCTAAGTGGCAAAGTCAGGCCTAAAAGCCCTAAGACCAAAATAGTTCAGTTCTCCTTCATCTCATTATTTTATGAGACTGACCCTTTTTGCCTTACTTGATCTGGAGTTCGTTTCTTCTGCAAACCTGCACCTCACAGAAGGGCCTCACCAGGGCCCTGCATCTAGACCTGGAGGCATCTTTTAAGTAGACCGAGCTGAACATAAGCACCCACCTGGCTGAACGTCAACACTTCAAGGGCTTCTTCTATGATTCTTATAAGAATTAGGTACCTGCCATTCCTCCAGCTGCTCTTTATAGATAACCAATGTCTCATCAGAAGGTTGAGTTAGATTTCCAGTCTAGGAAATGGCTCCATCCCATACCTACCATGTGATAACAAACCCCAAAACAGTAGGTGCCCCTCAAGGAATTTCCCAGATCTCCTATTATAATCTCCCATGGGTCCTCATCTCCTTTTCCTGAATGTTCCTGGACATAGACAGAAAATATGACTTGTTGATTGAGTTTTCTTTTTTTCACTTTTAATGAGGTTGACTAAATTAAACACTTAGGACATGGCACCCAAGTTTTAAGTCAAGACTTATGAAATGAAATTCAGTGGTCAACACTGGAAGCTCAATAGTCTTACCCCTTCGCCACAACTGAGAATGCTTTAGCACAGAGTTTCACACACTCCTCTTAGACAAATCATAGCTTCCTAGCAAGCTGAAGACTCATGGGACTTTGTGCTCTAGCACCCATTTTTACACATTAGGATGTGAACATCTTCCATAATGTGAACAACTCCAGAACATACCATCCCTCTTTTGGTCATGAGCTGGGGTCAATCTGAGAGAGACTACTTCATACATCTTCTCATGCTATACATTTGTAAAATAATATACTCCAAGTTTATCTAAGACATAAATATACTATAGACCTCTTATCCAAAATATAGAATATTCCAGAGCACAAACATTAAAATGTTGGCTAACATTTTACTACTACTCCTTAGTTTATGTTGGCCACTAAGAAACCATGGGATTTGGGGTATACAAAGTTACCAACACTCACATAAATAATATCAGTAATGGGAACTCTCCTGGAAGATGAACACTTTTAATATCTCATGGCACACCATGCCAGACAACAAAGTGTCCTCCCCCTATCTTTGGACCTTCTCAGGATATGTAATATTCTCTTGGAGTCCTAACAGAGGCACACTTGCAGCCTCATATTCTCTATGATACAACAAGTTGAGACCCTGGGTGCTTTCTACCAGGCTTCAGCATTACAGTGCAAGAACTTCTTATCTTCCTAAGTTCACCCCTGCAAGAGAGCATCAAAAAGAACAAGCAGCTGTAGGAGCGTAGTAAAGAATTACAAGCAATCTGCCCTTTGACAGCTGCTAGGAACCAGGGGGCTGATAAACTTTTTGATCTTTCATCTTATAAAGATGCTTTAAAATCAAGAGACCAGAATATATTCTAGAGATCAGGACAGCAGGAAAGCTTTTTTTCTTGCCCTTTCAGCCCATTAATAGAAGCCCAGACATCTTACCACAAAACTGCAGGTATATTGACAGACATAAATGGCCATTTAGTTTTTGTGTAGCTTGTTATGAAGAAGGCCCCAGCACCATCTTCTATGCTTTTGCAAGTTTTGAGAAGCAGAAAAGAAACATTACCTAAAGTGTGCACCATGAGAAAGCAGCCACAACAGAAATTACATCAAAGGTGTGGATGACAAGAGCCATTTACAGGCCGACAATTTAAACAGCAGGAATAAGACAAAAGAGAGCAAGAGAGAGACCCTGCCTCAAGTAAAGAGAGCAGGCAAGAAATTGCCGAAAAGAAAACAGCAAGCACATCAAGAATGAGTTTTGCAAGGAGGTCAGCAAAGCCACGGACACAAAGACATTACGGAGGGAAGATATAAATCCCTGGCAAGACCCATAGGGAGATGACAGAAGAGTAGACATGAAGGCAGCTAGACTGATGCTGGTGTGGCCTTGACTGACCCAAGCATTTGATCAACTTTCTGTATAAGAAAGGCTGTTAGTAACAACTAAATCACCTTTATATAACATGTTCAAAGTAAGATATATTCATTGAAATAATATTTAATAGTTTTACTGAATTTATTACTCACGTTTTTCTCCCCAAAGAATAGGTATGTGGTATGCTTGGTGTCCTGTGGCTGATGAAAACCCACAGCTGTAGTCTCAACAGGTCACACCAGTATAGCTGCAGCTGTAACATGCAGAGTCAAGAACACATTACAGGAAGCACCTGAATACAGAGAATGTCTCTGCTCCAGTCAGGCCTGACTAGTGGAGTCCTAGATTGCTGCCAGTTTTGCTATAATATTTTCTTTCCTCTAAAACAAAAGTTGACAAACTCTGGTGGCATATGGGTCAAATTCAGCCAGCTGCCTGATTTTTTTTAATAAAGCTTTACTGATGCACAGCCACACCCCTTCATCTACCTATTATCTGCTTTCTCACTATCATGACAAACACTATGCACTTTCCCCACTGCTTCCATCCCTTCTCCTTCTTGTCCTCTCTCTTTCCCTTTTTAGAGCTATTATCCAGCCATAATCAACTCCAGAAAGTGTCTGGGTCCCCACTGAAACAGGCAGTCTGGAACCCAGCTGCCACCATTAGTTTATTCTAATTTTGCTTTGGAGTGGGGGGAGTTTTTGTTGTTGATTTGATTTCATTGTATTTATTAAATTAAAAACATTGCTTTTGGTAGCAAGTCAAATAATATTGAGGTATCTAAAGAAAGAGTTAAGAATCTCTCCTTTCCTGCTAACTGGTAAAAAAAAATTTCTCCTTTCCCTCCATTCTAATTCTTGAAGTACAAAATGTTAATATTTATTCCTTTCACACTTTCTGCTAGAGGTGGCTTTTTAAAAAATCTTTATTATTACAGTAAGATTGAGAGAAGAAAATACTTAATATTTAATATACAGAGCACATTAATCAACTCAATAAATATTTTTGAAAACATCTATGTTTCATGTGCTATGCTAAGTGCTGAAGAACCAACTTAAAATTCTCTAGGATAGATACCTGAATATCAAATATCAGTTGTTTCTTTTTATAGAATAAAGAGCCCCACTATGCTTAATAAAATGATGATGGTTTGCACACACGAGCTAGCTAAACCAAGGATAGGAGACATTAGACACAGGAGGACTAACAGATAGCTGAAAGTAATCTATTTTCCAGATCTAGAAAGACAATCAACTAAAAAGCCAGAGTATAAAAAGAATGAATCTGTAGGTGTATTAGGACATTATTTCATAAATAAATATATAATTTTATTGCATAAATAAATAAATACCTAAGACTGGGTAATTTATAAAGAAAAGAGGTTTAACTGGCTCATTTTTCTGCAGGCTGTGCAGGAAGCACAGTACTGGAATCTGCTTCTGAGGAGACCCCATTAAGCTTTTACTCATGGCAGAAGGCAAGGGGGAGCAAGCATGTTACATGGCAAAAACAGGAGCAAGCAGTTGGAGGAAGAAGTGCCACACATTTTTAAGCCACCAGATCTTGTGTAAACTCAGAGTGAGAGCTCTCCTATCATGAAGGGGATGGATGAAGCCATTCATAAGGGATCCACCCCCGTGATCCAAACACCTCCCACTAGGCCTCACCTCCAACACCAGTGTTTACATTTTGACATGAGATTTGTGTGGGTAAAAATATTCAAACTATATCATTCTGACCTGGCCCCTCCCAAAGCTCATGTTGTTCTCACATTTCAAAATACAATAATGCCTTCCAATATTCCCCCAATGCCTTAACTTGATCCAGCATTAACTCAGAATCCAAAGTCTAAAATTTCATCTGAGATGAGGCAAATCCCTTCCACCTATGAGCCTGGTAAAATCAAAAACAAGTTAGTTACTTCAAAGATAAAATGGGGATATAGAAATAGGCTAAACATCCCTATTCCAAAAGGGAGAAATTGGCCAAAATAAAAGGGCTACAGGCCCCGTGCAAGTTCAAAATCCAGCAGGAAAGTCATTAAATATTAAAGCTCCAAAATAATCTCCTTTGATTCCATCCATGTCCCACATGTAGAGAATACTGGTACAAGGGGTGGGCTCCCATGCTCTACTCCTGTGACTTTGCAGGGTTGAGCCCCCAAGGCCACTCTTACAGGTTATTGAATATCTGTGGCTTTTCCAGGCACAGGGCGCAAGCTGTCAGTGCATCTAGCATCCTTGGGTCTGGAGGGCAGTGGCCTCCTTCTTACACTCCACTAGGCAGTGACCCAGTGGGGACTCCACATAGAACATCCAATTCCACATTTCCCCCTTGGTACTCTCCAAGTAGAGGTTCTCTGTGGGGGCTTCACCCCTGTAGCAGGCTTCTGCATGGGTACCCAGGGTTTTCCACACATTCTTTGAAATCTAGGCAGAGGCTGCCAAACATTCTTTACTCTTGCATTCTGCAAATGACAGGCTTACTATCACATGGAAACTGCCAAGGCTTATGGCTTGCATCCTCTAGAGGTATAGCCCAAGCTATACCTGGGGCCCTTTGAGCCATGGCTGGAGCTGGAGAAGCCAGGATGTGGGGAGGAGTGTTCCAAGGCTGAAAACGGCAGCCAAAGCTTCACAAGGCAGGTGTATTAGTCCATTTTCATACTGCTATTAAGAAATACCCAAGACTGGGTAATTTATAAAGAAAAAGAGGTTTAATGGAGTCACAGTTCCACATGGCTTGGGAGGCCTCACACTCATGGCAGAAGGTGAAGGCGGAGCAAAAGCATCACACATCTTACATGACAGCAGGCCAGAGAGCATGTGCAGGAGAACTGCTCTTTATAAAATCATTACATCTCATGAAACTTGTTCACTATCATGATAACAGCATGAGAAAAACCTGCTCCCATGAGTCAATTACCTCTCATCAAGTCCCTCCCACCAAGTCCCTCCCACAACACATGCAAATAATGGGAGCTACAATTCAGAATAAGATTTGGGTGGGGACATAGCCAAACCATATCACTCTGCCCCTGTCCCTCCCAAATCTCATGTCCTCATATTTCAAAACTAATCATGGCTTTTTAGCAGTCTCTGAAAGTCTTAATTCATTTCAGCATTAACTCTAAAGTTCAGTCTAAAGTCTCATCTAAGACAAGGCAAGTTCCTTCTGCCTATGATCCTGTAAAATCAAAAGCAAGTAAGTGGTTTCCTAGATACAACAGGGATACAGGCATTGGGTAAATTTACCCATTCCAAATGAAAGAAATTGGCCAAAATGAAGGGGCTAAGGGCCTTATACAAGTCTGAAATCCAGAGGGACAGTCAAATCTTAAAGCTCCAGAATGACCTTCTTTGACTCCATGTTTCATATCCAGGTCACCCTGATGCAAGAAGTGGGTTCTCATGGTCTTGGGCAGTTCCACCCCAGTCTATGGCTTTTCAGGAGACAGGCCCCCTCCCAGCTGCTTTCATAGGTTCGTGTTGAGTGGCTGTGGCTTTTCTAGGCACACGGTGAAAGATATTGATGGATCCACCATTCTGAGGTCTGGAGAACAGTGGACCTCTTCTCACAGCTCCACGGGGTAGTGACCCAGTGGGGACTCTGTATGGAGTTTCCAACCCCACAGTTCTCTTCTGCACTGCCCTAGCAGAGGTTCTCCATAAGGACTTCACCCTTGCAGCACACCTCTGCCTGGACATCCAGGCATTCCCATACATCCTCTGAAATCTAGGCAGAGGTTCCCAATCCTTAACTCTTGATTTGTGTGCACCTGTAGGCCCAACTAGTATCAGAAGATTGTGAAATAATGTTGGATATGTCCTCCTCAAAGATACATTGAAGCCCTAATACTCAGTACCTGAGACTATGACTTTATTTAGAAATAGGGTCTTTCAGAAATAATCAGTTTAGAATAAGCCATACTCAATTAGGGTACATCCTAATCAGATATGACTAATGTCCATATAAGAAGAAAAAGCAGGAACGATCCAAGATGGCCAAATAGGAACAGCTCTGGAGTGCCATTCCCAGTGAGAACACACAGGGTGAGTGATCACCACATTTCCAAATGAGTTTTTACTGCCCACAGACCAGGAGATTCCCAGGTGGAAAAGTGCCCCTAGTCTCCAGCACGGCTATTTCAGCAGGTCTCCACACAAAATCTCACATAAATCTGGGCAGCTGTTTCAACTGGCACCTGGAATGCCTGGGAAACAGAATTGCCCATGCAACTGAAAAACAGAGGGCTGAAACAGGGAGCTAGGTGATCTGGCTTGGTGGGTCCTACCCCCACAAAGACCAGCAATCTGAAACACTCTGGATTGAGAGTTTCACAGCAAGCACAGCTGGACCCAGGATGGTCCAGCTCTGTGGGGGTAAAGGCGTCCACCATTACTGAGGCAGTCCACCAGTACCAGGGCAGTCTGCCATTACTGACGCAGTCTACCATTACCGAGGCAATCTGCCATTACTGAGGGAATCCGCCATTACCAAGGCAGTCCGCCATTACAGAGACAGTCCGCCATTATTGAGGCAGACTGCCATTACCGAGGCAGTTCTAACTATACCTCTATAAACAAAACTGCAAGGAAGTTTATACAGCATCTGGGCAGAGCCCACAGCAGCTCAGCAATGCCTCTGCTGTCAGACTGTGACTAGGCTACCTCTTCACTGGGCAGGGCATCTCTGAAGAAAGGCAGCAGCATGTCCAAAACTTATAAATAAGCCCCACCTTCCCAGGACAGAGCACCTGGGAAAAATAGGTGGTTATGAGTTCTGCTGCAGCAGACTTAAACTTACCTGCCCAGCACTTCTGAACAGAACAACAGAGCTCACAGCTCAGCACTTGAGCTCCTATAAGGGACAGACTGTCTCCTCAAGCAGCTCCCCAATCCCCATATATCCAAAGAGACACTTCATAAAGGAGAGCTCAGGCTAATATCTGGTGGGTATCCTTCTGGGACAAGATAACAGAAGAAGAAACTGGCAGCAACCCTTACTGTTCTGCAGCTGCTGCAGGTGATGCCCAGGCAAGCAGGGTCTGGAGTGGACCTCCAGCAGTCCTACAGCAGAGGGCCTGACTGTTAGAAGGAAAACTAAAAAACAGATAGAACTTCATCATCAACAAAAAGGACATCCACTCAGAGACCCCATCCAAAAGTCACCAACTACAAAGACCACAGGTGGATAAATCCACAAAGATGGGAAGAGACCAGCGCAAAAAGATGAAAACACCCAAAACCAGAATGCCTCTCCTCCTCCAAGGGATCACAACTCCTCACCAGCAAGGGAACAAGGCTAGATGGAGAATGAGTCTGATGAATTGACAGAAACAGGCTTCAGAAAGTGGGTAATAACAAACTTCTCTGAGCTAAAAGAACAGGTTCTAACCCAATTCAAATAAACTAAGAACCTAGAAAAAAGGTTTGACAAAATGCTAATGAGAATAAACACCTTAGAGAAGGATATAAATGAATTGATGGAGCTGAAAAACACAACATGAGAACTTTGCGAAGCACACAAAAGTTTAAATAGGCGAATCAATCAAGCAAAAGAAAGGATATCAGAGACTGAAGATCAACTGAATGAAATAAAACAAGAAGGCAAGATTAGAGAAAAAAAGAGTGAAAAGAAATGAACAAAGCCTCCAAGAAATATGGGATTATTTGAAAAGACCTAATCTATATTTGACAGGCATACCTGAATGTGACAAGGAGAATGAATCCAAGCTGTAAAACACTCTTCAGGATATTATGCAGGAGAACTTCCCCAACCTAGCAAGCTAGGCCACCATTCAAGTACAGGAAATACAGAGAACACCACAAAGGTACTCCTCAAGAAGAGCAACCTCAAGGCACATAATTGTCAGATTCAACAGGGTTGAAATGAAGGAAAAAATGCTAAGGGCAGCCAGAGAGAAAGGTCAGCTTAACCACAAAGGGAAGCCCATCAGACTCACAGCAGATCTCTCAGCAGAAACCCTGAAAGCCAGAAGAGAGTGGGGGCCAATATTCAACATCCTTAAAGAAAAGAACTTTTAACCTAGAATTTCATATTCAGCTAAACTAAGCTTCATAAGCGAAAGAGAAATAAAATCCTTTACAAACAAGCAATCACTCAGAGATTTCATCACCAGCAGGCATGCCTTACAAGAGCTCCTGAAAGAAGCACTAAACATAGAAAGGAACAACCAGTACCAGGCACTCCAAAAACATACCAAATGGTAAAGAGCATTGACACAATGAAGAAACTGAGTCAAGTAATGGGCAAAAAAAAACCCAGCTAGCATCAAAATGGCAGGATCAAATTCACACATAACGCTATTAACCTTAAATGTAAATGGGCTAAATGCCCCCATCAAATGACACAGACTGGCAAATAGGCTAAAAAGTCAAGAACCATCGGTATGCTGTATCCAGGAAACCAACTTCACATGCAAGGATACACATAGGCTCAAAATAAAGGGATAGAGGAAGATTTACCAAGCAAATGGAGAAAAAAAACAAAGCAGGAGTTACAATCGTAGTCTCTGATAAAATAGACTTTAAACCAACAAAGATCAAAAGAGACAAAGAAGGGCGTTACATAATGGTAAAAGGATCAATGCAGCAAGAAGAGCTAACGAACCTAAATATATAGGTACCCAATACAGGAGCAACCAGATACATAAAGCAAGTTCTTAATGATCTACAAAGAGACTTAGACTCCACACAATAATAGTGGGTGACATTAACACTTCACTGTCAATATTAGACAGATCAATGAGACAGAAAATTAACAAGGATGTCCAGGACTCGAATTCAGATCTAGACCAAGCAAACCTATTAGACATTTACAGAATTCTCCACCCTAAATCCACAGAATATAAATTCTTCCAGGAACCACATCACACCTACTCTACAATTGACCACATAATTGGAAGTAAATCACTCCTCAACAAACGCAAAAGAACAGAAATCATAACACAGTCTGTCAGAAAACAGTGCAATCAAATTAGAACTCAGGATTAAGAAACTAACCCACAACCACACAACTTCATGGAAACTGAACAACTGGCTCATGAATGTTGACTGGATTAACAATAAAATGAAGGCAGAAATAAAGATGTTCTTCAAAACCAACGAAAACAAAGACACAACATACCAGAATATCTGGGACACATTTAAAGCACTGTCTAGAGGAAAATTTTTAGCAATAAATGCTCACATGAGAAGCAAGGAAAGATCTAAATTCAACACCCTATCATCAAAATTGAAAGAGCTAGAGGAGCAAGATGGAAAAAAAAAAACCTCAAAGGCTAGCAGAAGACAAGAAATAACTGAGATCAGAGCAGAACTGAGGGAGTTAGAGATACAAAAAAACCCTTCAAAAGAATTAATAAATCCAGGGGCTGGTTTTTTGAAAAGATCAACAAAAGAGACCACTAGCCAGATTAATAAAAAAAGAAAAGGAGAAGAATTAAATAGATGCAATAAAAAATGATAAAGGGGATATCACCACCGATTCCACAGAAATACAAACTATCATCAGAGATTACTACAAACAATTCTATGCACATAAACTGGTAAACCTGGAAGAAATGGATAAATACCTGGACAGTTGCACCCTCCAAAGCCTAAACCAGGAAAAAGTTGAAACACTAAATATGCCAATAACAAGGGCTGAAGTTGAGGCAGCAATTAATAGCCTACCAACCAAAAAAAGCCCAGGTCCAGATGTGTTCACAGCTGAATTCCACCAGACATACAAAGAGGAGCTTGGTACCACTCCTTCTGAAAGAGGGAATCCTTCCCAAATCATTTTATGAGACCAACATCATCCTGATACCAAAACCCAGCAGAGACTCAACAAGAAAAGAAAACTTCAGGCCAATGTCCATGATGAACACAGATGCAAAAATCTTCAATAAAATACTGGCAAACTGAATGCAAAGACAATAAACAGAACCAAAGACAAAAAGCACATGAGTATCTCAATAGATGGAGAGAAGGCCTTCAACAAACTTCAATAGCCCTTTATGCTAAAAACTCTTGATAAACTAGGTATTAATGGAACATATCTCAAAATAATAAAAAGCTATTTATGACAAACTCACAGCCAATATCATACTGAATGGGCAAAAACTGGAAGCATTCCCTTTGAAATCTTGCACTAGACAAGGATGCCCCCTCTCTCACCACTCCCATTGAATGTAGTATTGGAAGTTCTAGCTAGAGCAATCAAGCAAGAAAAACAAATACAGGGTATTCAATTAGGAAACGAGAAAGTCAAATTGTCTCTATTTGCAGATGACATGATTGTATATTTAGAAGACCCCATCGTCTCAGCCCAAAATCTCCTGAAACTAATAAGCAACTTCAGCAAAGTCTCAAGATACAAAATCAATGTGCAGAAATCACAAACATTCCTATATACCAATAACAGACTTAAAGATAGCCAAATCAAGAACGAACTGCCATTGACAATTGCTACAAAGAGAATAATATACCTAGGAATACAACTAACAAAGGATGTAAAGGACCACTTCAAGGAGAACTACAAACCACTGTTCAAGGAAAATAAGAAAGGACACAAACAGATGGAGAAACATTCCATGCTCATGGTTAGGAATAATCAATATTGTGAAAATGGCCATACTGCCCAAAGTAATTTATAGATTCAATGCTATCCCCATCAAGCTACCTATGACCATCTTCACAGAACTGGAAAAAAACCACCTTAAACTTCATATGGAACCAAAATAGAGCTGGCATAGCCAAGACAATCCTAAGCAAAAAGAACAAAGCTGGAAGTATCACACTACCTGACTTCAAACTATACTACAAGACTACAGTAATCAAAACAGCATGGTACTGGCACCAAAACAGAGATATAGACCAATGAAACAGAACAGAGGCCTCAGAGGCAATGCCACACATCTACAACCATCTGATCTTTGACAAACCTACAAAAACAAGTCAATGGGGAAAGGATTCCCTGTTTAATAAATGGTGTTGTGAAAACTGGCTAGCAACGTGCTGAAAGCAGAAACTGGACCCATTCCTGACACCTTACACTAAAATTAACTCCAGATGGATTAAAGACTTAAACATAAGACCCACCACCATAAAAACCCTAAAAGAAAACATAGGCAAAACCATTCAGGAGATAGGTATAGGCAAGGACTTCATAACTAAAGCTTGATCAAAAGCATTGGCAACAAAAACCAAAATAGACAAATAGGATCTAATTAAACTCCAGAGCTTCGGTACAGAAAAAAAAAAAAAAAATACAATCATTAGAGTGAACTGGCAACCAAAAGAATGGGAAAAAAATTTTGCAATCTACCCATCTGACAAAGGGCTAATATTTAGAATCTACAAAGAACTAAAACAGATATACAAGAAAAAAAAACCCATCCAAAAGTGGGTGAAGGATATGAACAGACACTTTGCAAAGGAAGATATATATGAAGCCAACGAACACATGAAAAAAATGCTCACTATCACTGGTCATTAGAGAAATGCAAATCAAAACTACATTGAGATACCATCTCACACCAGTTAGAATGGCTATCATTAAAAAATCTGGAGACAACAGATGCTGGAGAGGATGTGGAGAAATAGGAACACTTTTACACTGTTGGTGGGAGTCTAGATTAGTTCAACCATTGTGGAAGACAGTGTGGCGATTTCTCAAGGACCCAGAAATAGAAATTCCATTTGCCTCAGCAATCCCTTTAGTGGGTATATATCCAAAGGATTATAAATCTTTCAATTATAAAGACACATGCACAAATATGTTCATTGTGGCACTGTTTACAATAGCAAAGACCTGGATCCAATCCAAATGTCCATCGATGACAGACTGGACCAAAAAAAGTGGCACATATACACCATGGAATACTACGCAGCCATAAAAAACAATGAGTTCGTGTCCTTTGTAGGGACATGGATGAACCTAGAAACCATCATTCTCAGCAAACTGACACAAGAACAGAAAACCAAACACCACATGTTCTCACTCATAGGCGGGTGTTGAACAATGAGAATACATGGACAAAGGGAGGGGAGCATCACACACTGGGGTCTGTTGGGGGGATTAGGGGAGGGACAGCAGGGGGTAGAGAGTTGGGGAGGGATATCATGGGAAGAAATGCCAGATATAGGTGACAGGGATGGAGGCAGCAAACCACAATGCCATGTATGCATAGGTACATACCTATGCAACAATCCTGCATGATCTGCACGTGTTCCCCAGAACCCAAAGTGTAATAAAATATTTGTATTAAAAAAAAGAAAAAAAATTAATGTTTAAAAAAAGAAGAAGCAGATAGAGATATGGAGAAGAAGCTCATGTGAATACAGAGGCAGAGACTGGAGTAATGCATTCAAGCCAAGAAATGTCAAGAATTGCCAGTGACACCAGAAACTAAGACAAAGTTATGGAACGGAATCTCCCCTAAAGCCTTCAGAGAGAGCATGGACCTGCCAGGACCTTGATTTTGGACTTCTAGTTTCCCCAACTGTGACAGAAAAAATTCTATTGTTTTAAGCCACTCATTTTTTGGTAATTTCTTACAGCAGCCTTACAAAACTCAAACGGTCTGTGCAGGACATGTAAAGAATTGGCCCAAACTGTTTCCATCACACTGAGCCCAGCACTCTTCTCCCACCTTGGGGGTATAAAAATGTCAAAAGTGAAAAGTGCAGAACTTGTTCAATGTGCTCTGAGCCTCACCCCCATGTCCCTTCAGTCAGAATCTGATGAATGAATCAATGCAGAATAAGGTTATCTTCATGCCCTAGGTGACATGTAATCAATCACCTGCTACCCTCACAATCAGCCCAAAACCTACAAAACTGGACTCATAGGAGACTGGATCAAAATGACTAAAGGTTAAATTTTCCAGGAAAGGATCCTTTTATTCAAGAGTCCTAAAAACATTTCCCTCCAGTCCAAGAAAAGGATTTAGCTGATAAAACTCCTAGGAGTGTCAGCCACTCAGGAAAACGAAATTGTCATGCAGCACTGCTGTAGGTAGATGCAGTGTTCAGAGGATCACAGAAGGAGAGTGGACCCAGCTGGCCTCTGGCCACCCCCAGCATGTATCGTCATTCACACCAGCCTGTGCT
>PVKP010008090.1:0-67801 GCA_004027715.1 Plecturocebus donacophilus | reverse complement strand
AGGTTCAGGTGATTCTCCTGCCTCAGCCTCCCAAATAGCTGGGATTACAGGTACCTGCCACCACACCCAGCTAATTTTTTGTATTTTTAGTAGAGACAGGGTTTCACTATGTTGGCCAGGCTGGTCTCAAACTCCTAACCTCAGGTGATCCCCCCTCCTTGGCCTCCCAAAGCACAGGGATTACAGGTGTGAGCCACCGTGCCCAGCCTCAGAATATGAGCTTTGAGTGCCATTCAAAAATCACACCTATAATCCCAGCATTTTAAGATGCCAAGGTTGGTGGATCATTTGAGGTCAGGAGTTCAAGGATGGGGTGAAACCCCATCTCTACTTAAAAAAATATGTAAAAATTAGCCAGGTGTGGTGGCACACGCCTGTAATCCCAGCTATTCAAGAGAAGAATCATTTGAACCTGCGAGGTGGAGGTTGCAGTGAGTTGGGATTGGGCTGCTGCACTCCAGCCTGGGCAATAGAGTGAGACTCTGTCTCAAGAAAAATAAAGTATAAGTGTTGGTGAGCTGCGCCCTCCACTCTGAGGGTTTGTGGCCCACTGCTAAAAAAAAAAAAAAAAAAAAAAAGTGTTGTAGATGAGTCTAGAGGGATATAGATAAGTAGAAAGAGGGATATAGATAAGTAGAAAGCTTTAATAGCAGGTTTGCTGAAATTGTGAAACCGGAAGTCAGGTTGTAAAAGGTAATGAGATACATAGTGAGAAGATTGTAAACAAAGAAAAGTCTAAAGCAATAATTGGGAGAAAAATGGTAGTTTTTTTCAATTGCTTAGAAGACTGAGGGAATTATGTTGATTAATTTCTCTGCAAAAGAAGAACTGAAATAAATCACAGCTTTCCTAGCATAGTTTATATGTCTATCAAAGCAATAATAATGACTACCTTCAACCATACCTACCAGAAACTTTTCAATGAAATGAGAGTGAGGATAAAAAAGTTAGTACTAAAAGGCAAAACAAATGAGTGCTTGGCAACAAATGTGCCTGCAATGAAAAAATCTTTAACAATAATAAGCCTTGATAATCAAAATTTATTGCTAAGATAATTTTTATAAAAGACTGTTTGTAATTGTAGCAATTGAAGTTACTGCCAATGCAAATGAGAAATTGAGAAGTTAAATGCATTTTAATGTGTCTTTCCAGTCCTTGGCTATTGTTCTCTGGATTATGTGGAATATTTCAACAAGAAGGAGGCAGAATCTTTTCTGCTTTTATGTTTTCCTACTGTTAAAATGGATTTTTACTCTATGCCCCTTCTCCACTCTCTCTGTTTTTAAGTCTTTAAACAAACTTCACCTGATGCCCTACTTGCATTTACTACATCTGTGCTTGGTGCTCCCGGCTGCGTGCTAACCTTGCACCTGCAGTGCTGCTGGTTCTGTTGGATTCAGTATCTGCTTCTCCCATTGCTCCCTGCATGCCTCCCGGTAAAAGCCAAGACCTCACGATGACCTACAATACTGTGTACCATCTGGCTTCCTGGTCCTCTCTGACTGAGTCTCTTCCTTTCTTCTTTCCAGCAACGTAAGCTTCCTTGCTTTTCTTCCAATACGGTGGGCTGGGTCCTGCCTCAGGGCTTTGGTTATTGAAGTTCCACCCACTCAGATCATTTTTCCTGCAGATAGACACTTGGCCCCGTTTCCTTTCTTCCTTCTTAGTCAGGCCTTTCCTGTCCATCTTAGCACTTCATGTCTCCCTTCACTATTTCATTTTTTTCCACCATAGCACTTATCACTTTCTAATATATTGATATTTATGTTGTATTTTGGTCTCTTCCTCTACTAGAGAGCTATGGAGAGAACTCTCCACTAGAGAGTTCCACAAGAGCAGAGATATTTATCTGATTTATTCATCGCTGTGCCCCCATTGCCAGGCACACCAGGCCTTCAGGGATATTTGTTGAATGAACACATGGCAATGGATGTTGCCAGGGCAGGATACATGAGTGACAGAAAGCTACTTGACTAAGACAGAGATGGTGAAGCCAGACGAGAGCATGGGGATCTTTAGACTCTGCAGAATATCTGAAACACTATCATTGGGTTAGTAAAAATATTTGCAAAAATATATATTCACATTTGCTTATGATACATTAAATATACCTGGAGAATGTTTAAGACACTGATGACATTAGCTGCCTCTGTAGTGGAGTGTTGGGTGACTGGAGACACAATGAGAAGTTAGTCAAATGAATAGGATGGAGAGAGGAGGGAGATGTCTTACTACAAATACCAGTTTGAGTATTTTGAATTTTCAATCCTGTGAATGTTATGTTATTAAAAATAAATATATATTAGGTTTAAATAAAAACATGACTTTCTTCTTAGGCTAGCTTAAGACAGGGTTCTCACTTCTAGGAAAGAAAGTTGCTGTCTCTTACTTTGGAACCTCTACAAAGCTTCTCTCCCCCTATATCATCCTCCATTCTCACTGAACTACTCTGCAACTTCTAGTAAAATGCCAGAATACTATACTGTAATTGTTTACATGTCTCTCTCCTTCACTAGTCTGTAAATGTCTTGAGAGTAGGAGATGTGCCTTGCCACTTTTAAGACATAATAGTGAACTGAGTACAGCAATCAATAAATTATTGAATAAGTTGTAACATTAGATTTGAGGCCAAGGCTGGGCACAGTGGCTCACACCTGTAATCCCAGCACTTTGGGAGGCCGAGATGGGTGGATCACTTGAGGTCAAGAGTTTGAGACCAGCCTGATCAGCATGGTAAAACCCGTCTCTACTGAAAAAACAAAATTAGCCAGGTGTGGTCGTGCACACTTGTAATCCCAGCCACTTGGGAGGCTGAGGTGGGAGAATCACTTGAACTCAGGAGGTGGAGATTGCAGTAAACAGAGATCATGCCATTGCATTCTAGCCTAGGCAACAAGACTGAAACTCGGTCTCAAAAAAAAGAAAGAAAGAAAAAGATTTGGGGCCAAGTATAAAAATGATGACATAAATCCATGAAAAGCCTTACCTACTTCATTTTAGTACTTAAGTCATTGTCTAGCATTATGGATTGGTTTCTATATGCCATACGTATAACCATATATAAATGTAAATCTTATTTCTTTTATTTATTTTTTTTTGTATGTACTTTTTCCTAAAATGCACCTCATTGTCTAGGTCAGTGAGAAAGAAAGAAGGTAACATCAAGTAACTGAATATTGTGAAGCATTGTGCTAGATATTTTAAAATGCATTATTATACATAATTTTAAAAACAACTCTACAAAGTGAGTAATATTGTCTTTTTTGTTTCTATAGAAGTTTAGAGAAAGAGACTTAAGTAACTTGTCCTAAGCCAAATTTTCCATAAGTCAATTCTTTCATTTTTTGAAAAAATATTATTTTTAAATTCTAAAGCACCCTTCCTTTCTACTATACCACACCAATTCTGTGACATATGCTTAGTTGAATGCATTCTCAACTTTCAATAATGAGATTCAGAAAATATGATTAAATATAGAGTTTATTTGAGCATAAGCTTTGAGAGTACCACCTGGGAAATACAGACTCCAAAGGAAGAGAATTCATGCTCCAAAGGGGAGAAGTTAAAGTGTCACACGAATGTAGGCAGAGACAGGGGCATTTAGCAGGGTTACAACATTTTCTGTACAAGGTTGATTGCTACATGCCAAGGATGATTGCCGTAACATTCCATAAAGAGGAGTAATAGTCTTGAGGGTTCTTACCTCTGGTGCCATTTGGTTTTTCCTAATCATTGATAGGAAAAAGCAGAGGTTGCAGCTGCATGCTACATGATGACTCAGGCTACATAGCCACATTCCTCTCAAGGCTCAAAATAATTTAAACTTCCACAGCTTTAAATCTGAATTATTTAATTACACAGCATGTACAATTAAACCAATAAATTCAGAACTTGTGGATACTCTGGTTTGTAAAAAAATCATACTTTAAGTCCAATATTCTTTTTTTTGGATGTTTAGCTTTTGGTAGAGTATTTTATTAATTTGGATTATTTTGATTTATTATAATGTATTTTATTTTCAACTTTTATTTTAGATTCAGGGGGTACAAGTATAAGTTTGTTACCTGGGTACATTGCATGATGCTAAGTTTTAAGGTTTTATCCCATCACCCAGATACCGAGCATAGTACCCAATAATTAGTTTTTCAGCCCTTGCTCTCCTCCCTCTGGTAGTCACCAGTGTCTGTTGTTGCCATCTTTATGTCCATGAGTACTCAGTGTTTAGCTATCAGTTATAAGTGAGAATCTCTGGTATTCAGTTTTCTGTTCCTGTGTTAATTTGTTTAGGATAATGGCTTCCAACGGCATTAATGTTGCTGCAAAGGCTGTGATTTCATTGTTTTTCATGGGTGCATAGTGTTCCATGGTATATATGTACCACATTTTCTTTAATCCACCACTGATGGACACCTAGGTTGATTCCATGTCTTGGCTATTGTGAATAGTGCTGCAATGAGCATACAAGTGCATGCATCTTTGGGGTAGAATGGTTCATTTTATTTTGGGTATACGTCTATAATAGGATTGCTCGGTCAAATAGTAGTTCTTTTTTTCAGTTCTTTGAGAAATCTCCAACTACTTTCCACAGTGGCTGAACTAATTTACATTCCTGCCAACAGTGGTTAAGCATCCCTTCTTCTCTGCAGCCTCACCAGCATTTGTTTTTGTTTTTGTTTTAATATATAATAACCATTCTGACTGGTGTGAGATAATATCTCATTGTGGTTTTGGTTTGCGTTT
Source organism: Plecturocebus donacophilus (assembly GCA_004027715.1). Lineage (NCBI taxonomy): Eukaryota > Metazoa > Chordata > Mammalia > Primates > Pitheciidae > Plecturocebus > Plecturocebus donacophilus. The sequence continues at coordinate 63,061 of PVKP010008090.1, read as the reverse complement.
CTCTGATGACTAATGATGTTGAGCATTTTTTCATGTGTTTTGGCCATGTGTATGTTGTCGTCGTCTTCTTTTTTTTTTTTTTTTGAGACGGAGTCTCACTCTGTCACCCAGGCTAGAATGTGCAGTGGTGCGATCTTGGCTCACTGTAACCTCTGTCTCCTGGATTCAAGCAATCCTCCCACCTCAGCCTCCCAAGTAGCTAGGATTACAGGTGTACACTGCCATGCCCAGCTAATTTTTTTTATTTTTTTGTATTTTTAGTGGAGACAGGGTTTCACCATGTTGGCCAGGCTGGTCTCAACTCTTGACCTCAGGTGATCTGCCCACCTCAGCCTCCCAAAGTGCTAGGATTGTAGACATGAGCCACTGCTCCAAGCCTGTATGTCTTCTTTTGAGAAGTGTCTGTTCATGCCCTTTGCTCATTTTCTAATGGGATTATTTGTTTTTTGCTTGTTCAGTTGTTTGTTTCTTAAATATTCTGGATATTAGACCTTTATTAGATGCATAGTTTGTGAGTATTTTCTCCCATTTTGCAGGTTGTCTATTTACTGTTGACTGTTTCTTTTGCTGTGCAGAAGCTCTTTAGTTTAATTATGCCTCACTTATCAATTTTAGTTTTTGTTACAATTGCTTTTGAGGACTTAGTCAAATTCTTTCCCAGATCCAGTGTCCTGAATGCTATTTCCTATGCTTTCTTCCTGGAGTCATATAGTTTGAGGTCTTACATGTCAATATTTAATCTATCTTGAGTTAATTTTTTTATATGGTAAAAGATAGGGATCCAGTTTCATTCTTCTGCAAATGGCTAGCCAACGATCCCAGCACCATTTATTGAATAGGGAATCCTTTTCCCATTGGTTATTTTTGTCACCTTTGTCGAAGATCAGATGGCTATTTTGTTTCTGGGTTCTGTATTCTGTTCCATTGGTCTGTGAGTCTGTTTTTGTACCAGTAACATGCTGTTTTGGTTAGTATAGTTTGAAGTTGGGTAATATGATACCTTCAGCTTTGTTGTTTTTGCTTAGGATTGCTTTGGCTCTTCAGACTCTTTTTTTGGTTCCAAGTGAATTTTAGAATAATTTTTTATAGTTCTGTGAAAAATGATGTTTGCAGTTTAATAGGAATAGTGTTGAATTCCTATAAACACTGGAATTGCTTTGGGTAGTATGGTCTTTTAAACAATATTCTTCCAATCTGAGAGCATGGAATGTTTTTTCATTTCTTTGTGTCATCTATGATTTCTTTCAGCAGTGTTTTGTAGTTTTTCTCATAGAGATCTTTTACTTCCCTGGTTCTATGTATTCCTAGACATTTTATTTAATTTGCTGATATTGTAGATGAGATTGCATTCTTGATTTTACTCTTGGCTTGAACATTATTGGTATATAGAAATCTACTGATTTTTGTACATTGATTTTGTATTCTGAAATTTCACTGAAGTCATTTGTTAGTTTGAGGAGCCTTTTGGTGGAATCTCTAGGGTTTTCTAGGCATAGAATCATATCATCAGTGAAGAGAGATAGTTTGACTTCTTTCTTTCCTATTTGGGTGCCTTTTATTTCTTTCTCTTGTTCAATTGCTCTGGCTAAGAATTCCAGTACTATATTTAATAGGAGTTATGAGAGTGGGCATCCTTGTCTTGTTCCAGTTCTAAAGAGAAATGCTTTCTGCCCATTCAGTATGATGTTGGGTGTGGGTTTGTCATATATAGCTCTTATTATTTTGAGTATATTCCTTTGATGCCTTGCTTTACGAGGGTTTTTATCATGAAGGGATGTTGGATTTTATTGAAAGCTTCTTCTGTATCTATTGAGATGATCTTATGGTTTTTGTTTCTAATTCTATCTATGTAATAAATCACATTTATTAGTTTGCATAAGTTTGACAATCTTGCTTTCCAAGGATGAAGCCTACTTGACTAATTAACTTTTTTATGTACTGCTGGATTTGTTTTGCTAGCATTTTGTTGACAATTTTTGCATCTGTGTTCATCAGGGATATTGGCCTGTTTTTTTTTCTTTTTTTTTTCTTTTTTTTTTTTTTTTTTTTTTTTTTTTTTTTTTTTTTTTTTTTTTTTTTTTTTTTTTTTTTTTTTTTTTTTTTTTTTTTTTTTTTTTTTTTTTTTTTTTTTTTTCTTTTTTTTTTTTTTTCTGTGCCATTGCCAAATTCTGATATCAACATGATGCTGGCTTTGTAGAATGAATTAGGGAGGAGGCTTTCCTTTTTGGTGTTTTGGAATAGTTTCAAGAGTATTACCAGCTCTTCTTTGTATGTCTGACAGAATTTGGCTGTGAATCTATCTGATCCAGGGCTTTTTTTGGTTGGTAGGTTTATTATTATTATTATTTTTATTACTGATTCAATTTTAGAAGTAATATTAGTCTGTTCAAGGTTTCAGTTTCTTCCTGATTCAATCTTGGGAGATTGTATGTTTCCAGGAATTTATTCATTTCCTCTAGATTTTCTAGTTTCTGTGTATACAGAGGTGTTCATAATAGTCTCTGAAGATCTTTTGTATTTCTATGGGATGTGTTGTGATGTCACCTTTGCTGTTTCTGATTGTGTTTATTTGGATTTTCTCTTGTTTTCTTCTTTGTTAATCTAGCTAATAGTCTATTGATCTTGCTTATCCTTTTAAATAACCAACTTTTGGTTTCATGTGTTCTTTGTATAGATTTTTGGGTCTCACTTTCATTCAGTTCTGCTCTATTTTAGTTATTTATTTTCTTCTGGTACCTTTGAGTGAGTTTGTTCTTGTTTTTCTAGTTTCTTTAGGTGTCATGTTAGATTGTTAACTTGAGATATTTCTAACTATTTGAGGTAGATGCTTAGCACTATAAATTTTTCTGTTAGTACTGTTCTTGCTGCATCTCAGAGATTTTGGTAAGTTGTATCTCTGTTTTCATTTATTTCAAAGGCTTCTTTGATTTCTGCCTTAATTTTGTTGTTTACTCAAAAGTCATTCAGGAGCAAGTTGTTTAATTTTCATGTAATTGTCTGGTTTTGAGAGCTCCTCTTGTTGTTGGATTCTATTTTTATTCCACTGTGGTCAAAGAGTATGGTTGGTATGATTTTGAATTTTTTGAATTTATTGAGATTTGCTTTATGGCCCAGCATATTGGTTGATCTTGAAGTAAGTTCCATGTGCAGTTGAGAAGAATGTTTATTCTGTGGTTGATGGATGGAGTATTCAGTAGATGTTTATTAGATCCAATTGGTTAAATGTCAAATTCAAGTACAGAATTTCTTTGTGCTTTGATGATCTAACTCTGTCAGTGGGTGTTGAAGTTTTCCCCTATAATTGTGTGGTGTCTAAGTCTTTTCATAGGTCTAGAAGTACTTGTTTTATGAATCTGGGTGCTGCAATTTTGGATGCATACATATTTAGAATAATTAAGTCCTGTTAAATTGAATCCTTTATTATTATGTAATGTCCTTCTTTGTCCTTTTTTACTGTTGTTTGTTTAAAGTCTGTTTTAGCTGATATAATTATAGTGACCTCTGTTCTTTTTTGTTTTCCATTTGTGTGATAGATCTTTCTCCAACTCTTTACTTTGAGCCTATGGGTGTTGTTACATGTCAGACAGGTCTCTTGAAGAGAGCAGATGGATGGGTCTTCTTGTTTTTTTTTGTTTTTAATCCAGCTTGCCACTCTGTGCTGTTTAAGTGGGGGTGTTTAGACCATTTACATTCAAGGTTATTTTTTGTTTGTTTGTCTGTTTTGAGGCAGGGTCTCATTCTTTTACCAAGGCTAGAGTGCAGTGGTGCAATCACGGCTCACTGCAGCCTTAACCTCCCCAGGCTCATGTGATTCTCTCATCTCAGTTTTTGTATTTTTAGTAGAAATGGGGTTTCACTATGTTGCCTAAGCTGGTCTCAAACTCCTGGGTTCAAGCAGTCCAATGCCTCAGCCTCCCAAAGTGTTAGGATTACAGGCATGAGCCACTGTGCCAGCCTTCAAGGTTAATATTGATATATGAGGTTTTGATTCTATCGTGAAGCTGCTAGCTAGTTGCTTTGTAGTTTCTCCGGTATGGTTACATTATAGGGTCTGTGGGCTGTGTCATTAAGTATGTTTTTCTGGTAGCAGATATCATTTTTACATTTCCTTGTTTCAAACTCTCTTATGGATCTTTTGTAAGGATGGTCTAGTGGTAACAAATGTTTAGTGTTTGCTTGTCTGGAGAAGATTTTATTATTCCTTCACTTATAAAGCATAGTTTGGTGGGATATGAAATTCTTGGTTGGCTTTTCTTTTCTTTTAGAGTACTGAAAATAGGCCCCCAATCTACCCTGGATTATAATGTTTCTGTAGAAGAGTCAGCTGTTAGCCTGATAAGGTTCCCTTTAAACATGATCCGACCTTTTTCTGTAGCTGCCTTTAAGATTTTTTACTGTAGCTTTGACTTTGCATAGTCTGGTGACTCTATGCCTTGGTGATGTTTATTTTTTATGCTATCTCACAGGTATTCTATAGATTTTTTATATATTGATGTCTACCTCTCTAGCAAGATTAGGGGACTTTTCTTGAATAATTCCCTCAAATATGTCTCCCACGTTGTTTACTTTTTCTCCTTTTCTCTCAGGAATGTCAGTAATTCATAGGTTTGTTCACTTTACACAATCTCATATCTCTCAAAGACTTTATTCACTTTTAAAAATTCTTTTTACTTTACTTTTGTTGGATTTAGTTCAAAAGATCAATCTTCAAGATCTGAAATTCTTTATTCTGTTTGGTCCAGTCTATTGATAAAACTTTCAATTGTAGTTTGAAATTCCTTAAATGAGCTTTTTGATTCCAGAAGTTCTGATTGGTTTCTTTTAAATATGTTTATGTCTTTATTTACTGGGTTCATTTAGAAGTTCTTTTATGTTGATTTTGAATCTTGTTGAGCTTCCTTGTAATCCATGCTTTGAATTCTTTATCTATCATTTCTGAGTTTCCATTTTGTTTAGGGACCATTGCTGGAGTTAATCTAATCCTTTGGTGATGTCACAACATTATGATTTTTTATAATGCTAGAATTATTGTGCTGATTCCTCCTCATTTGGAGACACTGGCACTTCTAATTTTTGTAATTATTTTTTGCAGGTAGGAATTTTTCTTTTTCTTTATTATTATTATTATTATTTTCTTTCCTTTTTCCCTCCTCCCTAGGGATGTGACTGTAGAGAGTTCTAGGTAGGATCTTTTGACCTAGCTTCTATAGCCCTACCCATTTCTTTTGGTGGGTTTTGTATTAGATTGTCATGTTCAACCTATAAGCTAGTAGATGACACTTTACAGGTGAGAGCTGACTGTGGCCAACATACTTGTTTTTTGTTTACTGGGAGAAGCTTTCTGTTGCCTCAGGTAATAGGCTGATTCCTGGAATTATACAGTAGTCTGAGATCCCTGCTCAGCCTGTGGGGAAAAGGGAAAGATGAGCAGGGCCAGACTGGGCAGGCCTGCCTGTAGGTCCCCTGATGGCAGACACAAGCACCTGCACTGAGGGAGAATCTAGTGGGTGGCCACCAGTTCTCCAGAAGTGTGCCTAGGCTTGGAGCTGGGAAACCTCCTCAGCCCCAAGTTCTCTGCACAAGGATAGGGACAGTCCAAACTCCTAATCTAGAAGAGTTGGTGCCCCAAATACCTGGAGATCTGCCTGGCATGGACTGTAGAGGGCCCACTGCACCATAGTCTCTGTACAGGAAGGGTTGGTAACTCAGACTGCTAATCCAGGTGAATGGGTGCTCCAAATGCCTGAAGATCAGCCTGGGCATGGAGTGGACAGGGCCCTACTTTACTACAATCTCTGCATAGGAAGGGTGGAGTGATTCAGCCTGCTAATCCAGACAAACAGGTGCTCTGAATGCCTGGAGATCTGCCTGGGTGTGGAGCAGACAGGCTCCCCTGCACCAGGATCTCTGCACAGCAGGGGTGAGGCAACTCACACTGCTAGTCTATATGAACTAGTACTTCAAATGCCAGGAGTTCTGCCTACATGAGGAGTAGAGAGTTCCCCATTGTACCTTGATCTCTGCACAGAAGGAGTGGAGTGGCTCAGGCCACTGATGTAGGCAAGGGGATGCTCCAAATACTTGGATTTCTGCCTGGAGGTAGAGCGGATAGGGCCTGCTGCATGGTAATCTCAGGGGAGCAGGCTGGAACATCTAGAAATGGCACACACTGACCAATTCTGGTTATCAAGGTGGCCCTGGCCACAAGTCTCGTTTCCCAGGAGCAACTGTAGCTAGAGCAGCTCTCCTCCCATCCCTGGCCTGCAACTGGGGAGAGCATAATTCCAGTGCCTACACTTTCTACGGTTCTGACTGTGGAGGCCCCTACCCCACTGGAGCAAAATCTCTAGAGCAAGCACTCCAGTCTCTAGGCCAAGACTAAAATGCCTGCATGGTCATGCTATTGGGACACCAAAGAATGGCTGACTTTGTATGCACCTAGATTTAAAATGGTGTCATCAGCCAGGTATGGTGGCTCATGCCTGTAATTTTGGCACTTTGGGAGGCCAGGGTGAGAGGATTACCTGAGCCCAGGAGTTTGAGACCATCCTGGGCAATATGATGAGACACTGTCTCTACAAAAAATAAAAAATTAACAGGGGGTGGTACATACCTGTGGTCCCGGCTACTCAAGAGGCTGAGGTGGGAGGATCCTTTGAGCCCAGGATGCTGAGGCTGCAGTGAGCTGTGTTAATGTGCAATCCAGCCTGGATGATGGAGCAAGACCGTGTCTCAAATAAAAATATGTAGATAGATAAATTTTAAAAATTCACCTCCTGCTCTTAGTTCCAAGTCTGGGAAAATGCCTGCAGCTTTTCCTGGTGTCTTTCTCTCACAGTGTCTCCACGCCTATTCTCAAGTTAGCTCCAGGGCTTGGGAAAAATGAAATACCCTCCCTTGGCATGGGGTACTTGGATCCCCAGTAGAAAAGTGAGTCATGGAGGGAGGCTCTCTGCCACTTTCACGTATGGCGCTTCACTCTTATCAGCCGGATGCTATCCTGAGGGCTGTTTGACTGTATTCTCCTCCTTGGGATCTGGAGGGTTTTTCATGATTCTGATGAATTCCCATTTTCCCTTTTTTTTCTTTTATTTTTGAGACAGGCTGGAGTGCAGTGACACAATCACAGCTGACTTCAGTCTTGACCTCCCGGGCTCAAGCAGTCATCCTATCTCTGCCTCCCAAGTAGCTGCTACTACAGGCATGCACCACCAACCACACCTGGCTAATTTTTTTGTTATTTTAATGAATGAGAGATTTCTGTGTTGCTCAGGCTGGCCTTGAGTGTGTAGCCTTGAAGATTTTTATAGACATGGTGTTATAGGAAAGGGATCTTGATCCAGACCCCAAGACAAGGTTATTGGGTCTCATGCAAGAAAGAATTCAGGATGAGTCCATAAACTGAAACAAGTTTATTAGGAAAGTAGAGGACTAAAAAAATGGCTATTCCATAGACAGAGCAGCCCTGAGGGCTGCTGGTTGCTATTTTTATGGTTATTTCTTGATAATATGCTAAACAAGGGGTGGATTATTAATGCCTCCCCTTTTTAGACCATATAAAGTAACTTCCTGACGTTTGTAAACTGTCATGGTGCTGATGGGAGTGTAGCAGTGAGGATGACCAGAGTTCATTCTCATCGCCATCTTGGTTTTGGTTTTACTGCAACCTGTTTTATCAGCAAGGTCTTTATGACCTGTGTCTTCTGATGACCTTTTATCTCATCATGTGACTTAGAATGCCTTATCCATCTGGGACTGCAGCCCAATAGGTCTCAGCCTCATTTTACCAGCCCCTATTTAGGATGGAGTTTCTCTGGTTCAAATGCCTCTGATAGAATTATTGAACTTGGATGTCCATATTAAGTAACTACATATTAAGTGTTGGCTTTAAGTTGGATAACCAACACACAGAGGGTATATCTTCACATAGCAGTGTTATGAGCTTGGTATTGGTACAGGCCATGGGTATCTCTTCTTCCTCACCTGACATCCTTACAAAAATGACTTTTTTTTTTTTTGTTTTTGTATTCTTCAAGTAAACGTTGCAAATTTGGAAGGAGAAAGGCCTATTTCTTCTCAGCATGCAGCTTGCTATGTTTAACTTTTTCCCCTAAAGATCATTTGGGCTCAGTTACAGGTTTAAAAAATAGAATTAATGAATAATTTGTGAATGGTGTGGTGAAGTAAAGCAGGATTCTTTTCTGAAAATGAAAATGAAGAGAGAGACATGTCTACTAAGAAATATTTCAACATTTTAATGTACCAGAGACATTTTAAGTTATATTTCTTGATAAATAATTATACTTAATAGATATATCTTCCAGAATTCTTCCTTTTAAAATGAATATTAAGAAAAGAAGGTTTGAAGGTAGAAATTCTTGTTCTATAATTGCTGATGTATTGCTACTCTGTCATGGTATTTGTTAATTAAGGAAAGTGCATTCAAGCCGCTGAATCTTTTTCATATTGAAACTCTCAAATAGTTTGTGGTATCTGTGTTGTAGGAAGACTGAACTCGGGTCACTGTGGCTTGGGAATTCATAATCTAAATGGAAACTATGACTCCTTTCAACAAAGACAAGAATCCTCTGAAGTTAGTTAAAATGGAAGAGCAGGAAAGGCTCGTTACATTTGAATGACAAGTACAGTAATTGATTGCAGTTCGTAATTAGGTTGATCTTTACTGCCAAGTAAAAGTGAATAAGTTAAAAAGGTAATTCCTGGTGAGTTAACCATTCATAACCTTTATTGTAATGTTTCTAAATCTTATGTTATATAGACCAGAGTGTGTTCAACAGCATTGCCCAGATTGTCCCCACAGCTCTAGCTCTCTGCTAACATCTATTGCTCTTCTTGCCTGAGGGCCCATTTCCTTTTTTTCTTTTATCTCTGCCTTTTAATAAGTGTGTCACACTGGGACAATGGCTGTCAGTGGGTTAGATGGGATCAACAGGGTACAGGTAGATGCCCTTCTAGCAGAACTGGAAGGAGAACAAAGAAATTCAAAGGGTTTTAACAATGAAAGGAGGCATCTTTGGGGCCCAAGGCAGGCAAGGTCAGAAATCCAGGAAGCCTATTTAGGTGACACATCATGGATGGATATACAGAAGCAAACCCTCCAAGTGTGGAAATGTGTGTTGGAATTTGTTTTTCAAAATATTTTTTAATTAACTACTGTGTGCCAGGCACTTGATGAAGATAAGACCTCTGCCCTCATGGAACTTACTCTAATAGGGGAGACAGTTAACAAATAGATAAACAAGTGAATATGTAATCTAATGTCAGCTGGAGATAAGCAAATAAAACCAAGGAAGGGAATCAAGAGTGAGTAGGGATTTGGGGTATTGAGGTGGAGTTCGGAGAGATAGAAAAAGCCATTCCAAGATGTCTTTTAAGCATAGACCTCTTTAAAGTAAGCTGAGATTCTTCCGGATATCTGGGGCTAGAACATTGCGGCCTCAGGAATGGATTAGTTATTCAAAGATGACTCATTTTGGTGTTGATTTGCATTTTCCTACTGGCTAATGCTATTGAACATTGTTCATGTGTTCATTTTCCATCTGCATATACTGTTCATAAAAATCTCTCTTCACATCTTTGGCCCATTTTCTAATTGAATTTTGTTTTTACTTTTGAGCTTTGAGAGATTTTTTGTTTGTTTGTTTGTTTGTTTGTTTTTTGAGACAGAGTGTTGCTCTGTGGCCCAGGCTGGAGTGTAATGGCAAGATACCGACTCACTGCAACCTTTGCCTCCCGGGTTCAAGTGATTCTCCTGCCTCAGCCTCCCAGGTTGCTGGGACTACAGGTGTGTGCCACCACACCCAGCTAATTATTGTATTTTTTGTAGGACAGGTTTTTGCCATTGTTAGCCAGGCTGATATCCAGCTCCTGACCTCAAGTGGTCCACCTGCCTTGGCCTCCCAAAGTGCTGGTATTACAGATGTGACTACCAAGCCCAGCCTGAGAGTTCTTTGTATAAACTTTTGTCAGATAAGTAGTTTGGAAATATTTGCTCCTAGTCTATAGCTTATCTTTTCATCCCCTTAACAGAATCTCTTCATAGACCCTAACTTTAACCCTAACTGTGAATTTTCTATTAGATTATCATGTCATCTGCAAATAGAGACAGTTTTACTTGTTGTTTTATGACCTGTGTGTACTGCATTTCCTTGTCTGCCTTATTGCCCTGACTAGAACTCTGTTGAATAAGAATGGTAAGCCTGAACATCCTATCCTTGTTTATGATATCAAGGGGAAAGCATTCAGTCTTTCCCCATCAAGTATAATGTTAACTGTGGGAGTTTTTTGAGTATGCTTTTTGTCAAGTGGAGTAAGTGTCCCTCTATTTTTATTTTGCTTAGAGATTTTCTAATGAATTTTGTGAAATGCTTTTTTAAACATTAATTTATATAATCATGTGGTTGTTCTTCTTTAACCTGCTAATATGATGGGATACACTGGTGGATTTAAAACTATTAACCAGCTTTGCATCCCTGGAATCAACTCTAGTTGGTCTTGGTGTACAGTTTCTTCATGTGTGTTGTTGAATTCTATTTGCTAATATTTTTAAAAGGGTTTTTGGATCTATAATCAGGAGGGAAATTGTTCTGTGGTTCTCTTCTCTTTTGCTGTCTTTGTCTGGTTTTTGTATTACAGTAATATTAGTTTCATAGTATTTCCTTCTCTTCTATTTTCTGGAAGAGGTTGTGTGGGAAGGTGTTAATTCTTAAGTACTTGGTAGAATTCTTTGAGAAATCACCTAGAATTGGCAATGTCTATTTTGGGAGTTTCAAATTATGAATTTAATTTCCTCGATAGTTGTAAGACTGTTCTAATTATCTATTTCATATTGGGCAAATTGTGATTCACCCAATATGTATTTTTCAAGGAATGGGTCCACTTAACCTAACATCATATTTGTATATGTAGAGTCTCTCCTAGCATTCTTTTCTTATCCTTTTGGTGTATGTAGGTTTTGTATTGATCTCTCCTGTTTCATTCTTGATATCAGTAATTTATGGATTATCTTTTCTTTGTCAGTCTTGATAGAAGTTTGTCAATTTTGTTGGTTGTTTTTTTCAAGGAAACGATTCTTTGTTCCAATGATTTTCTATATTGTTTTCTGTTTTCAGTTTCATTGGTTTCTACTTTTATCTTTTTAATTTTTTTCCCTTTGCTTGTTTTGAGTTTATTTTGGTTGTCTTTTTCTAGGTTATTAAGAGAAGGTTAAATTGCTGGTTTGAGATTTTTTCTCTTTTCTAATGTATGCATTTAGTACTGTAAAATTTCCTCTCAGTACTGCTTTAACTGTGTCTCACAAATTTTATATGTTTTAGTTTCATTTTTATTCTGTTCTGTTTTTTATTTCTTCAGACTTTCTCATTGATGGGTTATTTAGAAGAGTGTTATTTAGTTTCCAAGGGTTTGGAGATTTTTTTCTTGTTATACTTCTGTTATTTATTTTGAGTTTATTTCCACTGTGGTTGAAGAATACACACTATATGATTTCAGGTGTTTTAAGTTTGTTGAGATTTGTTTTATGGAAGGATATAGTCTATCTTGATATATGTTCCATAGACCCTTGAAAAGTATATATAATGTTATTGATGTTGTTTTTGAGTTCTTCTATATCATTGTTGATTTTCTGTCTAGTTATTCTATCAATTATTGAAAGAGGGATAGTGAAATCTCTAACTATAATTGTGAATCTCTCTATTTTTGTTTTCAGTTCTATCAGTTTTTGTTTCTCATATTTTTCAGATCTGTTGTCTGGTGCATGCACTTCAGGATCATTATGTCTTCTTGGTGTAGTGAAATTTTTATCATTATAAGATGTCTCTTTCTATCTCTGTTAGTTTTCTTTGCTCTGAAGTCTTTTCCATATTGATAGCTACTTCTGCTTTATTTTGATTAATGTGTTTGCACAATGTATCTTTTTACTTCCTTTTATTTTTCAACCTGCTAATGTCATTATATTTGATTCAGTTTGTTATAAAACTAATGTGGTTGGGTGATGTATTTTAATCCAGTCTGCCAATCTGTTTTTAATTGGTATATTTGGATTATTTAACAAAACCTTTGATATATTAGGACTCCAGCCTGCCATTTTAGTTTTTGCTTTCTGTTTGTAGTCTCCATTTTTCATTTATCTGTTTCTTTTATCCAGTCTTTCTGTGAGTTACTTGAATATTTTTTTAGAATTCCGTTTATCTAACAGCTTTTTTTTTTTTCTCTCTCTTTCTCTTTTGAGATGGAGTCTCGCTCTGTTGCCCAAGTTGGAGTGCCATGGCATGATCTTGGCCCACTGCAACCTCTGCCTCCTAGGTTCAAGTGATTCCCCTGCCTCAGCCTCCTGAGTAGCTGGGACTACAGGTGTGTGCCACCATGCCTGGCTAACTTTTGTATTTTTAGTAGAGACAGGTTTCACCATGTTGGCCAGGCTGGTCTTGAATTCCTGGCCTCAGGTGATCCACCCGCCTTGGCCTCCCAAAGTGCTGGGATTATAGGCATGAGCCACCATTCCCAGCCCTAACAGTGTTTTTGTATGTATCTTTTAATATAGTTTTTCAGTAGTTACACTAGCTATTACATATAACAACTTATATATAATACGTTGTATACATATATATTATGTAACACCTATTACATATACATTATATGTAATATCCATTTACATATAATATGTACACATTTATATATGATAACATATAATAACTTATCTCAATCTACTGATGTAATTTTAACTGTTTGAGGGAAGTATAGAAACATTAGCTGTCCTAACTTCCCTTTACCGTCTTATACATGTCATATAATCATTTTAATATTTCTGCTACTTACATTTAGAATCACATTGTAGTATAAGTTTTGTTTCCACCATCAAACAGTTTAGAAACCTCTGGCAAAGAAGGAAAGTTTGTTGTATTTACCTATATTTTTGCTCACTGTGCTTTTTTTCCCTCATGTTTAAAGATTTCTTTTTTCCCCCTATTTAGAGAACTTCCTTTAGTCATTCTTTTAGAGTAGATCTGCTGACAACAAAATCTTTTAGTTTTCATTCATCTGAGAATATTTTGATATTTTCACTGGATGTAGGAGTCTGGGTTGGCAGTTTTTCTCTTTCAGCACTTGAAAAATGTACTACTTTTTTCTAGTCTCCATCTCTTTTATGAGAAGCCTGCTGTCATTTAAATTGTTTTGCTCTTATAGTTAAAGGTATCTTTTCTCTCTTACTGCTTTCAGAATTTTTCCTTGGCCTTTAGTTTTCAGAAGCTGAACTATAATGTGTCTTGGTTTGTATTTCCTTGGGTTTATTCTGTTTGGGGTTCATTTAGCATATTGCATATGTAGAAGTTTATGACTTGCAAATTTGAGAAGTTTTCAGCTATTATTTCTTCCAGTACTTTTTTAGTCTCATCCTCTTTCTTTTCTTCTTCTGTGATGCCAATGATAGGTGTATGAGTTTCTCATTGCTGCTATGCCAAATTGCCATAAATTAGTGGCTTAAAACAATGCAAATTTATTATTTTAGTGTTCTGGAAGTTAGAAGTCTGAAATCAGTCATACAGCCCTAAAATCAGAGTATCAGCAGGGCTGGTTCATTCTGGACTTTAGAGTAGAATCTATTCTTTGCCTCTAATAGCTTCTTGGGGCTAACTTGGTATTCCTTTGCTTATAGCCACATCACTTCAATCTGAACTTCCACTTTCACATTGCCTTTTCCTCTAATTCTGAATCCTCTTGCATCCCTCCTATGTGGGCTGTTGTAATTACATTGGACCCATCTGGATAATCTGAAAGGCATATTATTAAATAGTCTGTTTATGGGTTTTTTACTGAAGCAAAATGTATAATATTTATAAAATTGTGAAATGCACAAATTGAATCATGTAGTGTATACTCTTGTGTTGAAATTCTTTCACTAGGCATAAAGGTTTTGAAATTTTTCCACATTGCTTTTATCTCCTTTGCTACATAGTAGGATTTCATTGCATGAATCTACCTCAATTTACCTTACCATTTTCCTGTTAATGGAAATCTGCACTGTGTCCAGTTTTTTGCTGTTATAAACATTCTTAAACAAGTGTTTTTGTGGAGGGGGGCTATACTATGACTTCTTTTTCGTTTCCATAGAATTTCTGGGCTTTACTTTCATTTCAGTAGAAATGGGTTGGTACACGTTGTTTTACTCCCACCAACAATACCTATGAGTTCTGGTTGATTCTCATTCTTGCCAACATTTGATATTTTCCATTATGATGAACTGAATGTCCTCCTCCTAAGTTCATACGTTGAAAATTTAATGCCTTGTATCTCAGAATGTGACTGTATTTTGCGACAGGCCCATTAAAGAGGTAATTAAGTTAAAATGAGGCTCTTAAGGTAGGTCCTAATCCAATTCAGAGTGGTATATTTACAAGAAGATGAAATTTGGACACACACAAAGACACCAGACACGTGAATGCACAGAAGGATGACCATGTGAACACATAAGAAGTGGGCCATCTGCAAGCCAAAGAAAGAGGCCTTGGGAGAAACCAGACTGGCTGAAACTTTGATTTTGGACTTCTAGTCTCCAGAACTATCAGAAAATAAATTTCTATTGTTTAAGCTACCCTGTTTATGGTAATTTTTTATGGCAACCCGAGAATACTAATACATCCAATATTTTAATGTTAGTTCTTCCCGTGGGTGTGAAGTGGTAGCTTATTGTGGTTTGAATTTGCATTTTCCTCATAGCTAATGATACTGAGCATATTTCATCTTTTTTTTTTTCCTCCAAATACATAAGCTTCAAGTATACTGAGCACATTAGGAGAAACCAGAGCCCTCATTCATTTCTGCTTTTAGAAATGAGAAAACTAGCTGGGTGCAGTGGCTCATGCTTGTAATTCCAGAACTTTGGGAGTCCAAGATAGTAGGATCACTGAGGCCAGTTCAAAATCAGCTTGGGCAACATAACAAGACTCCATCTCTAAAAAAGAAAAAAGTTAATTGCATGTAGTGCTTAGAGTCCTAGCTACAGAAAGCCAACATGGGAAGATGTTTGAGCCCAGGAGTTTGAGGCTGCAGTGAGCCATGATTGCACCACTGAATTCCAGTCTGGGTGACAGAGCAGAACCCCAACTCAAAAAAAAGAAAAAAGAAAAGAAAAAAGGAAGAAAGGAAAAAAGAAACGAGAAAACTGTGATTTAGAGTAGTATACCTTGTTGAAGGTGATAGAGCTAGCAAAATTGATTTTGAGTTCAGCTTCTGATTACAGAATTCATCTTTTTTTCTTTTACTCTAAAAGCAGTTTCTATTTTTGTACTTTATTTATAGAAAGCCATCATTCTATAAATAGAATAATATTACTTTCTTTTTCTATCTGGATTATCTTCACCATTTGTTTCTGTTTTTGTTTTCTGTGGGATTTTTATCACTGGGTACTACATAGCATAACTATTTCAATTATGACTTTTCCAATATTAGGGTTCAATTTTGGTAATTGTTTTATGGACCATATTAATCATAAAATGAGAAAAGGGCATTTTAGAATATAGCCAAGACCTGTATTATCCAACACTAGTCTATGACTATATTTCTATGAGGGGTACAATATAAGAGTCTCTGGGGGCTATTCACAATCTAGAATTTGGCTTTACTTGTAATTTAGAATTTTCTTTGTTTCAGGGATTCCCTTGCCTTAAATATATTGGGTTCCCTAAGGAAGAAATCTCAGGTCCTCAGAGCTTATATTTTATACAAGAGATTACTCAGAGCATTTTTAATTTAAATTGTTTTAACAATATCAAGCATAGTTTTTAACCTAGAAGAAGGATTGTGAGCATTTAGGTGCTTGGTATGGCTGCGTTTCTCCTTACCTTTACTTAGAGTAGTATTTCTAAACTTGGTTGGGGAACACATCATTCACATACACAACTTTTATCTTTTAGCTGCCTAATATTTTTTGAATTGATTGATTCCTTTATAAAAATGTATTAATAATTCTAACCATACAAAAATTTCAGAAATAGTATAAGAAACTTTCTCCTCCCCTGAACCATTTGAAAGTAATTTGCCAACATGATGCCCATCACTCCCAAATATTTTAATATTTATTTCTCTCAAAGGGATATTTTCCAACATAATCATAATAAAAAATTAACAGATAGACTACTACCCTCATTAGAATATAGATATAGATTGTAGATTAGACAAGTTCCACCATTTGTCTCAATAATGTCCTCTATAAGCAAAAGGATGTCAGTGAGAAGCACATGCTGCATTCACTTGTCATGCCCCCTTAATCTTCAATCTTTCCTTAACATTTCATGATCTTGAAAGTTTTAAAGAATATGGACCAGTTATTTTGGAGAATGTTCTTCAGTTTATGTTTGTCTGATGTTTCCTCACAATTAGATTCAGGTTATGTATTTTTGACAGGAATATCACAGAAGTGAAACTGTGGGTTTTTTTTTTTTTTTTTTTTTTTGAGACAGAGTCTTGTTTGTCACCCAGGCTGGAGTGCAGTGGCACAATCATGGCTCATTGCAACCCGTGCCTCCCAGGTTTGAGCTATTCTTGTGCCTCAGCCATTGAGTAACTGAGATTACAGGTGTATGCCACCACGTCTGACTAATTTTTGTATTGTTAGTGGAGATGGAGTTTCATCATGCTGGCCAGGCTGGTCTCGAACTCCTGGCCTCAAGTGATCCATCTGCCTTGGCTTCCCAAAGGGCTGAGATTGCAGACATGAGCCACTGTGCCCGGCCTGTGTTCTTTTTATTGTATCCCATCAGGTGGAACATAATTTAATTTGTCTGCTTATGGTGATGTTAGCTTTGATCACTTGAATAAAGGAGGCATTTTGAGATTATGTAAATAGTCTCTTCCTCAACAAACTTTAACCCACTGCTTTAGCTTCTATTAATATTTCTTGGCTGAATTATTTCTGTGATGGCTGAAATAGTGATTTTTCTAATTCCATCATTTTCTCTACATTTCTTAATTGACATTTTATGGTAAGATAAAACTCTCTGTTCTCCAAATGTATGTACATATTTTTTATTTGTATATATTAGCATAACCTAACAGATTCATATTTTATTCAATGGGTTATAACTCATTTATTATTTTTTACTTTGATGTTAGTATTGTCCCATATTTGGTCAATGAGATCCCCTGACTTCCCTATCTTTTTGATATATAATTATCATTCTTTAAGCATGTTTTTTTTTTTTGTATTTTTAGTAGGGACGGGGTTTCACCATGCTGGCCAGGCTGGTCTAGAACTCCCGACCTCATGATCTGCCCACTTCGGCCTCCAAAAGTGCTGTTAAGATTACAGGCATAAGCCACCGTGCCTGGCCTCTTTGAGCATTTTAATACTTTCTGGTATATTTCATATACATCTTTTACCTGTTCTAGTTAGTCCTGAAATCAGTCATTTTCTAAGAGCAATGATTCTTTTTGGTGGAGAATTATATTTGGAAACCAAGATCTGGGCTCTCAGTGTGCTTGCTGCTTTTGGTATATCACTGTTCCCAGGCCCTCACAGTGGACACAGCTAAGGAGTTTACACACACACACACACACACACACACACGCCCCAATCTTTATTTCTATGCTAATCTCTGTATATTGAGAACTATGAGTTCCCATGAATACTTATAATTCTAAGCCAGCCTCACAAGGATTTATTCTAGGTTTTTCCTTTTGCACATTTGTAACTACTTCTTGAACAGTGAGTAATCTGGCCCTCTTATCCCTCAATAGGTTTACTTATTTTGCTCAGTCTCCTGTATTTAACCAATATAGCATCACCATTGCTGCCTGTTCCTCCTCTTCTATGTAGATGCTGCCTCCATCCCTCCTCGTCTCCAACATACACAGCACCCTGCCCCATGCTCTGCATGGAGACTCCATGTACCATTTAGGCTCTGATATTTTCGTTAGGCCTGCTTCTGCATTGGACTCCTCTTCACTGCTCTCAGTCTGCTCACCTGCTTTGGGCTGCCACTGCCAATACTCTTGGTGTGGGTATCCTTTTCACTCTGTTTGGCCTTTGACATCCTGATCCAGGCTGCAGCTGCCTGCCCCCGCACAGACACCTTTCTTATCCCACTTTGGCTCTGCCACCATGGGTCAGACTGCTGCCACCCTTCATCCCGTGTGGATGCCCCCTTATTCAGGCTGCACTCTGATGTTCCCACCAGCCCTCTTTGGGCTCTTCATGCAGACATCTTCCTCTTCCTGCTTGGATCGTAGTAGCCTGTATTTGGCTACTACCTCCCCAAGATGATACCTCCTCACCCCTCTCAGGCTCTGACACTCTGTGCAAACAGGTTTCCAGCCTGCTCATTACATGACCTCTGCTGCTGTATCAAGACAACTCCCCTCTAGGCACCAACTAATGGCATTTGGACTAAAATATGAAGTTTAAAAAAATTATTTGGACTTTATTATGATGAAAGGTTTTGTTTGGTTGTTTTTAAACTTAAGTGATCAGTGCCTACTTACGGCCTCATTCTAAAATGTCTGTATACTTGAATACTCATGGGTTTGATGTGCTAGTTAAATTTTCTGTGATTTACATAAATACAGATTAATGACAACTAAAGATGTTCATCTGTTGACCTATGAAAATCAACTTGCTAACTGCATCTTTAGGAAACTGATTTAGATTATTCATTTAATGACATTCTGTGTTGGTTTGTGTTTTGATTGTTTTGATCTTGGTACTTGACAAAACTGATAGCAAGACTGCATATCTTCTAGGAATGAGAAGGTATTTTTTCTTTTTTGACTTGCACGTGATTTTAAATAGGAGTGGTGATGGTGGCTATTCTTGTCTTCTTTCTGATTTTAAGGGGAATATTTCTAATGTTTCCCCATTTATAATCATGTTCACAGTAGACATTTTGTAGATTTTTTAAATCAGGTTAGGAAGCTCTCATTCTGCTTTACTAAGATTTTTAAAAATGTTTTCATCATGGGCTGGGCACAGTGGCTCATTTCTGTAATTCCAACACTTTGGGAGGCTGAGGCAGGTGGATCACTTGAGCCCAGGAGTTCGAGATCAGCCTGAGCAACATGGTGAAACCCTGTCACTACAAAAAATACAAAAGTTAGCTAGGTTTGGTGGGATGCGCCTGTTGTCCCGTCTATTCAGAAGTCTGAGGTGAAAGGATTGCTTGAACCCAGGAGGTGGAGGCTGCAGTGAATTGTGATCATGCCACTGTACCCGGCCTGGGTAATAGAGCAAGACCCTATCTCAATAAAATAAAATAAAAAATAAATAAATAAAATTTTAAATCATGTATTGGTGTTGAAATCTGTGAAATGTTTTTCCTGAATCTATTTAAAAGATAGTTTGTTTTCTTTTCATCTGTTAATGTGGCAAGTTGTATTTATAGATAGCCTAAGACTGAATCATTCTAACATATTTTGTGGAAACTCAGCTTTGTCATGGTTTGCCATTTTCTCATATACTTTTCCGTGTCCTGGTGTTTTCTTTTTTCTTTCTTTCTTTTTTCCTTAGATGGAGTCTTGCTCTGTTGCCCAGGCTGGAGTGCAGTGATGTGATCTCGGCTCACTGCAACCTCCACCTTCCAGTTTCAAGTGATTCTCCTGCCTCAGCCTCCCGAGTAGCTGGGATTATAGGCACCTGCCACCACACTCAGCTAATTTTTGTATTTGTAGTAGAGACAGATTTCACCATGTTGGCCAGGCTGGTCTCGAACTCCTGACCTTGTGTTTCTGCCCACCTCGGCCTCCCAAAGTACTGGGATTACAGGCATGAGCCACCATGCTTGGTGGGTCATGGCTCTCAAGTGCATTTTACTTTCAAGAATGAGAGAGCTTCTAGGAAAGTGTTATTAAAATTATTGCCATCTACATCCCCTAGAAAGGTGGTGAGTCTTCTCTTTTTTCTTTACTGTCCCAATTATGGAAACGTGCGTGTGCATACACACACACACACCCCTGCAGGAAGTTTCTAGGTTATATTGTGTTCTTAAGGAGAGTGAATATCAGAAACAAAAAGTAAGAGGGTAGTTAGAGTTTTTGTGGTGAGAAAAGGGGTTTTGGGAGGTGGGTTAGGGTTGGAGATAGAGGGCGTGATTGTTGGTTGGGGGACGTTATGTATCTTCTCTTGGTGAGGCAAGCCTCAAGAACCTTTCTCATCTGCCACAATTTTATTTAATCTGCTTTCCTAGGCCTTATTTGACTAAGACATAGTTAACTGTATCAATATTTGTATTAACAGTATTCTCTTATTTTCTGTTTCTTTGATGCTCTGGCACCTGGAGGTTAGAACTAGCAAATAACTAGCTAGGGAATGAGCCTCTCATATGTAGACTTATCAATCCAGAGCTTACCCCTTTTCTCTCTACTGGGCTCTCCTGCTACCAGCCAATATTCCCTTGCCGTTGTCACCCCAGGGCCAGGTACCAGACAACCAGAGCCCACAGAAATGATTTAGACCAGCAAATCCTAAGCCTGCTCAGCCTGCTTACCCTGCCTTGGCCATTCCTTCCCACGGAAACCACAATAAAGGCATGCCCCTATGTTTTTCCCTTGTTCCCTCTGCCTCCTGACCAACCCTGGTGCTTCCCCCTGTGGCCCTGTGTGGCATGCCATACCTCCTGTTTCAAGGCATCTGTGAGTGTGAGAACTTCTTCCTTCTTCACAGTCATGTCTGTTCCTGTGTATCCTAGATACATTTTTTTTTTCTAAGAGACAGGGTCTCACTCTGTCATCTAGGCTGGAGTGAACTGGTGTGATCATAGCTCCGTGTAGCCTCAAATTCCTGGGCTCAAGTGATCCTCTTGTCTCAACCTTTTGAGTAGCTAGGACTACAGGTGTGTGCTATCAGGCCCAGCTAACTTTTAAAATTTTGTAGAGATGGGATCTTGCTAGGTTGCCCAGGCTGGTCTTGAACTTTTGCCCTCAAGCAATCCTCCAGCCTTGGCCTCCCAAAGGGCTAGGATTACAAGTTTGAGCCATTGTGCCTGGCCCCTGGGTACATTTTTAACTAGTATTGAAGACATTTATCAGGGGATGATATGCTTCTAGGCCAGAAGGTTGAATGTGAGTTCAAGTTGTTCAATGCCTTCCTAACTTTGCTCTTCCTTATGGGAGATATTCAAGACCTGTGTGCTTGTTATCCCTTTATTTGGTGTTTTTACTAGGAAATTCTGTCTCCTTTATTAGTAGGGTAATTGTGGCTACAAAAATTTAGAAGGAAACCTGAAGATTCCCTCTTTACCCTGTTCAGAGCTTTTTGAAGTGGTTTCCCAGGTTTTTGGATATCATGGAATACAGAAATTAAGCATCAACATAGAACTCTCTACTTTTGTCACACAATACACACACAGACACATACACAGAATTATTCATCTTACAACGTTGAAAATGCTTTAAATATAATATTTTTTACAGGTTGACTATAATGAAAAATGAAAGGCAAGGCACATTGGCTCATGCCTGTTATCCCAGTATTTTGGGAGGCTGAGGTAGGAGGATGGCTTGAGCCCAGGAGTTCGAGATCAGCCTGGGAAACATAGTGAAAACTCATGTCCACAAAAAGTAAAAAAAAAAAAAAATAGCTCTGCATGGTGGTCCTATAGTCCTGGCTACTCAGGTGGCAGGATCACTTAGGCCCAGGAAGTCTAGGCTGTAGTGAGCTGTGATTGTGCCACTATACTGCAACCTGGGCTACACAGGGAGACCCTGTCTAAAACAAACAAACAAACAAAAACTATTTTTCTCTTCTCAGAGTTGTAACACTTCAACACTGTAACACTGTTCTATATTTCTAGGGTATCAAAGGAGATGGTACAAAACATCTTCTAAAAATCTATGGAAGTTAAAATAGTTAATAACAGAAGCAACGTAAATTCCTATTTCAGTTGAACCAAAACTCAAGCAAAAACTAATGAAGAAAAAACAAAGTTATAGTAATTTTCGACACAGCAAGTTTTCCCAAGCTAGCGTCTTTGAAGCTTCATGCAAATGTGCATATAGACACAATGGTGTCACCACCAAAGTAATAGATACTGGAGTCACTGTATAATCATTGCATATGAGATTATGCTGATTGAAATGAACCTTGTTCATGGAGGTGAGTGACAGAAGGGTGAAGCAGGCAGATGCCTTTGTTTCTAAGGGCCTTTATAAAACTGTCACTAACTCTTTGTCTTAGAGTTTCTTGACACATGAACTAATCCTTAACTTTCCATGGCTTGAATTTGAGCCAAAACACACAGATGTAATCAATCCAGCCTAGAGTTCCCCAGTGGAGTATGTGCTGGCCTCTGGACTGGGTCATGTACGTAACCTATAGGAACTCAAAGTATATCCTTTAGCATCAGAAAAATGTGGCAGAGAAGGGATATGTGTTTGATTTTTAAGTAATCTAATTGTGTTATTAATTTAAAATCCTCATACTGAGTTAATTCATTTATGCAATAGGAATCCATATGAAAAAGTCTTATGCTTTAGTGTTTTCTAAGAGGAAATTATTAATAAGTTTGTCTTAATTATAGTATTACCATTAATGGACTGATGGAGAGTAGAAACAAAAAATGTTTATACTGAGATGAAGTTCAAATACTCTCTCTATATATTTTATAAAATACTCTTTTTATGTATTTTATAAAATACTCTCTATTTTATAACTGGTTAACCTGTTAATATGTTATCTTGTCTGTGTTTTTAAGGGTGAATTATTTGTGCCTCCCCTTTTTAGACCATATAGGGTAACTTTCTGATGTTGCCATGGCATTTGTAAACAGTCATGGTGCTGGTGGGAGTGTCTTTTAGCATGCTAATGCATTATAATTAGCATATAATGAGCTAATTATGAGTGAGGACAACCAGGGGTCACTCTCATCACCATCTTGGTTTTGGTGGGTTTTGGCCAGCTTCTTTACTGCAAGCTGTTTTATCAGCAAGGTCTTTATGATCTGCATCTTGTGCTGATCTCCTATCTCATCCTGTGACTTAGAATGCCGAGCCATGTGGGAATGCAGCCCAGCAGGTCTTAGCCTTATTTTACCCAGTCTTTATTCAAGATGGAGTTGCTCTGGTTCAAATGCCATTGACAAGCCCAAGTTCAGTGTTACTCTCTCCCAGAGCTCCCAGTCTCTGTTTTTATCACCCTGCTGGAGTGTGCTCAGCTTGACCGTCCCTGCTGGATAGCTAGCTCCATGCAGGCAGGGTGTGGGAGGCTGCTCAAAGCCATGGGTCTAGCATCATGCCCAGCTCACAGGAAGTGCTTATGTTTTGAAAGAAAGAACGAACAAAGGGCTGCTTTCCAGTGCCGAGGGACTCTGTCACACATATCTTGTGCTTAGCTGCTTTTGCTTCTATTGAGATGAAGGTTAACTGGTACATTTGTTAAAAATGAGGTAATTGTTTTAAAAGGTAGTCAAAAGGAAAGATGACTATTGAAGCCTCTGTGAATAATTTAATTAGCAAACTTACCTTCAGAGTTCATTAAGATCACCCCTCATGGAAGCCATTATTCCCTGCTGTGAAAAACTATGACTCAGCTTGCACTCTGTTTAAAATTAGTTGAATTTTTTTTTTTTTTGCTGTCATTGTATTTCTGTTGGAAAACTGTGACTTTTATTGCATATCTTGTGATTAAGCTCAACTTCCCGTGCGTGCCATGAAGAAACTATTTCTCTAAGTTTAGTCACAAGGTAATGGTGCATATTCACATTTCACATTTCTCTTAATTGCATGCCTTCTGCTTGATGGAGTATCACCATGATTCAACATTCAACCACTTTTTAAAAATTATTGCTGTCTTCTTTTATTTGGTGATGAATATTTCCTGTTAGTTTCTAGCAGATTGCATTTCACATTTCATACATGCCAACCCAAGGCAGTTTCTAAGATTTCATTCAGAGTTGAGTAATTTTGGTGAATAAAGAGCCAGGAATGAACTGAAATGACCATATTTTCATGTACAAAACTTTGTTGAAAGATCTGAAATAGCTCTTTGTAGCAGGTTATTATTATGTTATGTCATTGGTCTACTTCAAACGTGACAATTTGTAAAAATAGTTAGATTTTTAAGGATTCAGGATAATTTTTCAAAAAATGACAATTAGTATGTATTGGCATTTTATGTAGTTACTGACAATATAGAAATTACTTATATTTCATAAACCAAATATTCTACTTTCATGTTATATATTTCAAAGAATCTGTTTTAACAAATGAAATTGTATTCTAGTAGCTACAATGAATTCAAGTTTATCTCTTTTGAAACCATGATTTAGAAACAGAAAAAAGGAAAGAAAATTATTCAATTTATATTTCACAAGCTGTTAGTAATTTTTTTTGTTAGTTAATTCTTTTGATTGTTATCACTGGACTTATGAAAGAGAAAAAGGGGTTTAATAAAATAAATAGCAGCATGAGATATTCACTCATCTTTTGCTGATCTTTGGAAAGTTAATCAGATTTGTACATGTGACGTTTGAGTACCATAATGGAAACGTGAGGTTTGAGTAGCATGGTGGAAACCTTATTTTTATTTTTCATTGTTTTTTTGAGACAGAGTTTTACTCAAAACTCTGGAGTGCAGTGGCATGATCTCAGCTCACTACAACCTCTGCCTCCCCTGTTTAAGTGATTCTCCTACCTCAGCCTCTTGAGTAGCTGGGATTACAGGTGGGTGCCACCATGCCTGGCTAATTTTCGTGTTTTTAGTAGAGACAGGGTTTCACCATATTGGCCAGGCTGGTCTCAAACTCCTGACTTCAGTTAATCTGCCCACCTCGGCCTCCCAAACTGCTGGGATTATGCATGGGAGCCACCATGCCTGGCCTGGAAACCTTATAAATATAGCTTGTTGGAAACCCCATGGAATCTCAGAAATTGGTATTTTAGTTCAATCCTTTTATTTTACAGAATTGTGTAGAATTGTGGTTAATAGATGGATTTTAGAGTTCATAGAAACCTGAGTTCAAATCCTAATTTACTAGGCATGTAATTTGGGTAAACTATTTTATCTCATTTAGAATCACTTTTTTCACTTGTGAAATGGGGTCAGTGATACTTATCCTGAAAGGTTGTTGTTATTAACTGAGACAATATAGTCATACTCTCTGTGACATAGTTCAATTTTCAATAAATGAAAATGATAACATTAAGTAATACCTGTAAGGGGATATATAGCACCAAAAAGACTAACTGAATTAACTAAGTTGCAGAAGCAGCCCATTGGCACTTCCAGTGGGGGACCTGAGCTCTAACCCTCCTTTTTAATTTTTGTAATATAATGAGATGTTTGGCAAGTGGTTTCATTTTGTCTCAATTTTATCAGTGTTAAAATAAGTAGAGACATCTGGGCGTGGTGGCTCATGCCTGTAATCCTAGCATTTTGGGAGGCCAAGGCGGGTGGATCATCTGAGGTCAGGAATTTGAGACCAGCCTGGCCAATATAGTGAAACCCCATCTCTACTAAAACAATACAAAAATACAAAAATTAGCCTGGCAAGATGGCGTGTGCCTGTAATCCCAGCTACCTGGGAGGTTGAGGCAGAAGAATTACTGGTACCCAGAAGGTGGAAGCTGCAGTGAGCTGAGATCATGCCTCTGTACTTGAGCCTGGGTGACAGAGCCAGACTTTGTCTCAAAAACAAACAAACAAAAAAGTAGAGACTATTTCTCCTTCTTTCTTTCACAAGGATGTGTTATACATACAGTTAGAACTAGATTGGAAATAATACCTGCAAGGCAGTTTAGACTAGTTTTTTGCCTTTTCAGTTATATGAACGATATATATGTAGAATGATTAAACATTTATCAAAGTCTTCTTGGAGGGAAACATTTAACGAAAAAGGCTGAATAAAAATGGAAAATTAGCATTGTGTAGCCAAGTGACTGTCAATGGCTTTGGTGACCCACAAGGGGAATAATATGATATTGCTTAAAACAAAAGTACGCAGAATTCTTAGAGCTTTACCTGCTTCAGGAACTCATGTGGATCTACTTTTACTTTTCACTCTATTCCATCCTGTCCTTTGTGGGACCTACATGTGAACTTAGAGGCTATTAAGGATTCAAAAAGAAAACCAACATGAAAAGTGAAAAAAAATTGATATTCTGCATAATCAATTCTCTTTGATGAAGAAACCATTTGCCTTAGGATGAGTCGTGATTTTGCCATTTACAAGTTGAGTGTACTTAAGTCAGTCAATTGCCTTCTCTGAGGCTCTTTGGATTGGGTTTAAGGAGCCTCAGATAATAGTTTAGCTCAGGAGGCAAGGATCAAATGAGGTATAAGAAGTTCTGTACATTCTGAAATGCTTTTGAAGTAGAATGGAGTCATGGTTTTGAAACTATATTTAACATTATATTTTATTTACCCTTCAAAAATTTTTCTTAATTTGGCCATTAGGAAAAACAACAACAACAACTCTTTTTGGGTGGTCCTGGTTATTAAAAAGATGTTGACCAGCTGTTCCTGAACTTAAGATAAACGACTAAGCAAGATGAAGGAGGTTTATAGTAGAACACAAAGGGTTCAGATTAGGTATAAATAAGTCTAATCGCAGTTTTGATTTGTTTGAAACTGTAGCGTTTGTCTCAGGCATATTATAAAAATTTCTTTAGGTGCTTTCAAAAACTAAAAATGGATTTTTTAATCTCTCTCTATTGGGTTAGGTAGATAGAGTCCTACTGAAAATATAAAGATGATTAATATTACTTCTAAGGTTTGCTTCTGACCCAAGAGTTGTACAATCATTTAATAAGTCAGTCTGGAAATAGAATATAGAATCTGAACTCCTTGTAAAAGTAATAATTGTAATTTTAAAAAGTCCTACAGCATTTCACAGTAACTAAATTGAAGAGATAAGCTGAAATGAAAGTCATTGCTTTAAAAAATCTTTGTAAGAAAAACACTCACTTCCTATAGCTGTCAGTTTCGAAGTAAGCTATAGTAAAGTTTTAATTTTATGCCTGAAAAATAAAAATTCTTTACATCAACTTGTCGTATATAGGGAGGTTGCTTGAGTTGGAGTTTTCAGTGTGTATGAATTCTACATTATCTATTGTTGACCTTTTCATATTAGAAAATGAAGCTCCTGACAGTGATTGTACATGTATATACACAAGTGGCTGGGAAAGACTATTGCAGTTCTACAAAAGGCTCTCTTCTATATCTTACAAGAAAATTATGCCCTTTGATTTTTCTTTTATTACTACTACTACTGCTGCTACTGCTACTACTGAAGCACTTATGCGCCAGGCTTCGTTCTAGGTACTTTAGATGTATTAGCCCATTCGATTCTGATAACAGCTTATTGAATATGTACTATTACCGTCCCCATTTAACAGAGGAGAAAACATGTACAGAGAGAAGTCCTCCTAGGGAATTAGAGCTAGTAAGTGGCAAAACCAGCACCTTGTGTTGTCTGGTCCAGAACCTATGCCCCTGCTACTCTGCAGTACTGTCTACTACCAATCTACCATACTGGCGATTGCATATCGTCCTCTCTGTATTGCTTACTTCCCCAGTAGGAAAGCAGAAAGTTTTACACAGTTGGAGAGGATAAAGATTTACATACAATCCACTATTGCAGTTATAGAGTGGATTTCAATGAACTTTTCTTGACATAAAATTTAGTATCAGGAAGTTGATTTTATGTGAAAGTTCAGTTGTGTGAAATATTGCCTACTCGATCAACGTTTATGAGCATATTAGAGAAAGGCAGTGACTTAACTCCCATACTCAACTCAGATGCTGATACAGGCATACATGTGTGAATTACCACATTGCAGTAATAGAGTGACTTGGTGATGAAGTGGGTACAGGAGACAAAAGAGATAACGGTCAGTATGACTTGGACCCTCTTCAGTGCCAATTATTCAGAGAACCTTAATTAACTTGTAAATGTACCCTTGATAAACTTAAAATGATCATGTATAATGTGAAGTTAGTATGATGTGTTACAGCTGTTTAGGACCGGAAGTAGACATTAGGAACGCTCACACGTATCTAGACATTCAGAATTTGTTTATATCAGCAAAACAATTTTCAAGAAAACATGACCTGAGTATGCATCACTGTTAGACATCATGGAAACTATGTTTTTCTTCTAAAATGTTTTAATAGACATGAGTGTACAAACTTCAAATGACTTTAGTACATCTGTACGGATAAACATGCTTAGTGTAATTAAGTAAATGAATTCATCCAATATATCACTAACTCTTGAACAGATTGAATTAAAGCCTATGAATATAAGACAATACCATTTATAACTATAGAGTAATATTAGTAACAACCACAAAAACTACCACACAACTTATATTTATTGTGAATTGGGAAAGTGCTTTAAATGCATTATGTTATTTAATTCTACAACAACCCTGTGAATTCACTATTATTACTTCTAACTCCACAGATAGGAGAAAGAGAGCATTAATTATGTATACAGTTACACAATTAGCAAGTATCGAATGTACCTACCACAGATCTGCACTGTTCTAGGTAGTGAAGAATTAGCAATGAGTAAAACAAAGTCCCTGCCTTCATAGAAGGACCCCACCTTTTATGAGAGAGACAGACAACAAACAAACATGGAAACATAATAAGTCAGCTGGTAATTAGAATTATGCAGAACAGTAAACCCCAGGATGGAGACAAAAGAGTGCTAGCATAAGGTACTGCAATAGGCATTGTCACTCTTTTATGCAGGGCAGTAAGGGGAGACCTCTCTGATAAAGTGACATTTTAGCAGATACCTGGAGGGAGAGAGAGATATTTGTAGGAAGAGTGTTCCTGGCAAAGGAGAGAAAGACATCCCTGTGCTTGGAATAGGAGAGGAGCATGACCTAGGAGGCCATGTATTTGGAGTGAGGAGGAGCATGGTTGGAGTCTGAATCCAGATTTATCTGACTCCAGAGTTTATAAACCACCACACCAATCTGATGGGGCAACCACAATGTTACCCAACCTACTGCGATCTTAGAGATGTATTAGCCAGATACATATTCTAATGGAAAAGAGGAGGGTAGTGACATTCTACTCTGAAAGTTCTGGGTTGCACTGAGACTGTGAGAAATCCCTGTGGTTTGTGGAGAGGTGTTTTTGAGACTAAAAGTAGAGAACAATTATGGAGCATAAGTTTGTAAAACAGATTGTAACTCCCATGCTCAGAATTCTGTGATGGTTCTTCGATTGCCTGCAGAGCTTTAGAGAAATTAAGTAACTTTCTGAAAGTCCCATAGCAAACAGACCTACTTTTGAATTATGATAAAGACTATTCATAACTACTGATCCGTGCTTTCCTTCTCAAAGTGAAATCAATCATATGCTCCTTGGCTTCCTGTCACTTGCATATCAAAGTCGACATGACTTGGCAAGGAATGCAGAATCCCCAGAGTGTGGCTGCACCTTGTTTTATGCCCTCCTTCCACTGCCCCTCCCTGTGCACCTTGGCATGCAACAGAATAGTGCTCCTCAGGGTCATGTTCCTAGGATTTTGTGCATTCTGAAATGTCCTTCTTCCTCTTGTTTCTCTTGTTTTGTGACCAATATTTTACATTTTTCTTGAATTTTTTTTTTTTTTTTTACCATTTTCCTTCCCAGCTTGAGTTTTAACTTCTTCCCAGCCTGCTTTTAGAACTTATGCATCTTTTTACTTGCTCATTATTTCCAGTAGAAATCATTTCTTCAGTCCCTATCCTCTCTGCTGGGATTATACTTGCATAAAAACCTCTGCAAGCATTGACCATGGATTTTATTACCAAACTTTTTCAGTAATTCCTTTGCTTTTGTATCTGCCTTGTCTTCCAAACTATGCCATTCAAAGCTTTTTAAAAATCTGTATCACAGCCAAATATAGGGTTTGGCATGTAGTTTACCTGCTTACTTAAATTAAACTGAAGAATATTAGATGCAGAATTATAACGGTGACAGATTTGATCAGATTAAAACAAGTGGAGTACGTTGAGCAGTAATATTAGTTCATTATGGAAAAATAGATGATAAAAACTACTATTCAGTGAAAGAGTATGATGTGTCAGGCATTAAACTCAGTGTAAAAATATATCATTCTGTTATTCCAGATCAAATTCAAGCCTAGAAGATATATCTTATTAGGTATAACTTTAAAACTAAATTAAAATCTTAATAGATACAACTTTAAAACTAAATTGAATCTGTATTTATTTTTGAACTATTACTAAGAGGATAGTAGGAGGGTGAGGGAGGCTTTAAGTAGTGGAAAAAGTCTTTAGAAAGAAACAGAAGTCATCCTTGTTTCTTTGTATTCGATTTTTAAAACGTTACTACAAATGTGTATACTTGGCTACATAGCAGAGATCTTCTGGAAAGAACACTGCCCTCATTTATAACTTGGACATGGCATGTTGGGTGAGACAGAGGGCTATTGGGGAAGTGAGCCCAGATGAGACCTTGCATATAATGCAGTGCTTCGTGCTGTTATCAACGGTTAATTGTAAAGGTTTTAGTAAGTACCATCCTTCCAACCTAAGGCCCAAAGTGGAATACTTCAGGGCATAGTTATTTAGCATAATTCCTGATTTTCATTAAGTAAGAAACCTACTAATTAGGACATCTGTTGAGTAATTTTTGAATGAAATGCTCATTGCTGATTGCTGTGTTTCTCAGACAAGTATTTAATCTCAAATTGATATATTGCTTATAATCACTGGTAAATCATTTTGAGACAGGCATTCAATTTTGGCTTATATAACATTTATGTTACTCTAGTGATGTTGAGTTGCACTCTGAAAGACTTAAGTGCAAAATCTTAAAAAAAAAAAAATAGCACATAGTTTTCCCACACTTTTCATGACACAGTATAGCTTTTCTTGCCTTTTTGGCTTGATTTTATTGTTTCCTTAATTTCTCAATATTTTGTGCTGATTATGTGAATTAGACATTCTTTAATCCTAATGCTTAGTCTCTCAGTAGGAAAGACTATATTAATGCTCAGAAAATACACTTAAAAAAGTATTTTGCTTTCAACCCTTTCCAGTATCCAGTAGAAATTTATTCTAAAGCTCTTTTTGTGGGTTTCCTGCAGTGACACCACAGCCAAAGCCCTGTGGGAAGCTTTACTGAACACCAAGCACAAAGAGGCAGTGATGGAGGTTCGGAGACATCTAGTGGAAGCGGCAAGCAGAGAGAATCTGCCAATCAAGATGAGTATGGGTAAGCCTAAACCTAGGACACAGGCAGCCTCTGGGGAAGATTATTTAAACCTGCTCTGAATTGTGGGCCAACCTAGCCAACATGGAATCTAGGTCAAAGTATTAATGACTTTTGCATACTGTTGAAAGAATAGGGAGGGAATATGTGCACACTGTCCTTGGGCTCAGCAATGACCACTTTTCTTAGAGTTAGCTTTGGGAATTCTAGGAGAGATTTTGCTTACAAAGAATAATTACTTTAGTTTCTTGTTGATCTATTCTAGAACTATCAAAATTGGCTTGGACTACCTCTCTTCAATTCTATTCTACCCCTACCCCCTTTTTTTCCCATTCTGCCCCCATTCCCCCACTTATGGTGGGTGAAAATTCTTTTATTACTTTAGAATTAATGAATGAAATTGTACTGAGAAAACAATTGAGCAGTCAGACATGCTCTGGCCTGGTCCCTCATCCTTACAGTGCTAATTGTCAAGTTACATAAGTGTTATTTCTTTTTCACCAGGATTACATACCTAATTTTTCAATTTCTCATTTTTTTTTCACATCTAGCTTTGTCTTTAGTGTTAGATGAATACAGTTGCAATGGAATTTAAGTTTTAAATGGCTTTTTTTTTAAATCAAAAAGTCAGAGAACTACAGAACTAATGTTTTGATTTTAGAAAAGAAACTTGACTTATTAAAATATTAAATAATTTTATTGATACAGAAATATTTAAATATGGATATTGAATCTAGTTAATAGGTAGAATTTGTTTCTAGAAGCTTGCAAAATTTTATTTTTCTCTTTTAAAAGTAAAGTTTCTCTCTTATAATCTGTTCTTAGGTATTCAGTAAATATTAGTACATTTTACTGGATGGGAAATTTTTTCTTTGCTGAGAGTCATAGCCCAAGTTCTTGATTACATATGGTGGCAAAAATAAAAGTAAGTTGAAACAGAACAAAATTTGGAAGTAGAAGAATATGGATGAACCTAGGAAGAAAAAAGTTATAGGGTTATAACGTGAAAAAAAATGTAACTTTTAGTGTATTAGGTGACTATATTTGAGGGCTTCAAGGAGCGTAATGATGTTAAGACAAGTGAAATAACTAACCATAATTGAGAGCTTACAGTATGCGAGGTCTTTGGACTCTTTACATGTGTTATCTTATTTCATTCTTTGAGCAATTCTATGAGACAAATACCAGGAGTATTCTATTTTTTAGATAAGGAAACTGAAACAGAAAAACAAGTTTCCCAAGGCCATATACCTGATAAGTAGTAGGACTGGAATTCAAATTCAAGAATTTTGATGCCAGATAATGTGCACTTTATTTATAAAATCATGCTAACCCATATAGCCAATGCCAGAAGTCCTACGTGTGGTTTTGAAGGGTGAGAGGTCTCTTATTAGTTTTGAATTAATATATGAACTGTTATACTAAAAACAGTTGACCAGACAGACATGTCCTAGCCTGGCCCCTTACCCTTAGAGTGGATCTCAAAGTTGCTGCACAGAGACATCCTGGCATTTGACTATTAATTCTCTTTCCTTTCTTCCTCCTTTTTCCCTTCCTTCTCTCCCTCCATCCCCCAACCCCCTCTCTCCTTTCCTTTCCATAGCTCTAGGTACACATTAGGAACAAGTGTTTTTACCTTATCGAGTGTCTTATTTGTAAATATGTTGAAACAAGAACTAATTAATATTGTAAATTGGCCGAGTGTGGCAGCTCACGCCTGTAATCCCAGCACTTTGGGAGGCTGAGGTGGGCAAATGACGAGGTCAAGATATCGAGACCATCTTGGCTAACACGGTGAACCCTCTCCTAAAAATACAAA
Organism: Plecturocebus donacophilus; assembly: GCA_004027715.1. Taxonomy (NCBI): domain Eukaryota; kingdom Metazoa; phylum Chordata; class Mammalia; order Primates; family Pitheciidae; genus Plecturocebus; species Plecturocebus donacophilus. Next base: position 30,059 of record PVKP010008090.1, on the reverse strand, counting down.
AATTAACTGGGCGTAGTGGCGCGTGCCTGTAGTCCCAGCTACTCAGGAGGCTGAGACAGGAGAATCAATTGATCCCAGGAGGTGGAGGTTACAGTGTGCCGAGATCACACCACTGCACTCCACCCTGGGTGACAGAGTGAGACTCTATCTCAAAAAAAAAAAAAAATGTGTGAATCAAGGCAAGTAGGAATGCACAAAGGGACTTGATAATATGGCTAATTTATATTGTGTTTAAGTGATATAACATTATGATGCTATTACAGAGCATAAATCAATTTTTATTGCTTGGTTCAGGACTCTTGAAAGATCAACAAACTACTTTTCTAAAGAGCTGTATCTCTGAAAAGAAATCAGAACCAGAAATTTATAAAAACGACAGGCAATCCCATAAGGAATTCACAGTTAAGTGAGTTTTCTGTCAACCAAAAAAAAATTTTTTTTAGATGGAATGGTTTGCTTTATCCCAAAACTCCAGGTAGGGATTGGGGTGGGAGTAGGAGGAAGAAAGCAGAAAAAAAAACAGAGGATTGTTAGCAGAATTCTGTTGTAAGAAGGACCAAAACGATTGATTCAAAGCACACTCTATCCATGTGCCAACTACAGTTTAGTAACAGATAACAGTGTGGCTGCCCATTTTTGCTTCATATCGCTAACCAGAATTTCTTGTGTCTCATTTTCATGTATAAACAGATACATAACTATGAATAGCAAGGAAAAGAGCTGGAACTTGTAAACATAGTAAAACATTGATTTTTGAAAACCACCTCTCATATAGCTTATCATAGAGCATTTAAAACTATAAAATGTATTTTATAAAAGCACAATTCTCCCATCCTTGCTATAGTTTCTACTGAAGTATAAATTTTTCTGGCTGTAATAAAGGGTTCTAGTATTTTTAAGATGTTAAACAGATTTTAATTCTAGACTCAGGATTCTCTTGTATTTAAATTTACGGAGAGGGATCCCATAATTGAAACCTCAGATCTTAAATATAAAATTTCTCGGAACAAGGTAAGTTCGTGTTAAAACATTATGAGCACCAAGAGAAATAAACATTGTCCACTTAAAGGAAAAAAGTTTAATTGCTAAAACACAGAAAAAAATTCATTTTATCATTGCACATATAAACATGTCATCTTTCTGAGAGCTTGTTATTAAATTGTCAGTTAACTAAATAGACATGTTCCAGAAAAGTGACTTTTAAAACACTGAAATGGAATTGCATTTTTCCCATTGGCTTTCATAATGAAAAATGTATTCTGATAATAACAAGACAAATAGACTATAAGAAATCCAATTTTTTGAATCTAAAATGGCCCCTCAGAGAAGAAATGAGTAAATGATGCTCATCTCAAACTCTGGTACATTTTATGGAGAATCTTTCACTGGAATATGATTGTGGTTGAGGAACTTCACTTATCTGTGTCATAGTTCTCTACCAAATGGACATATTCCCCAGTGTTTAATGGATGGCAGAACTATTCTATTATATTAGAGCTGAAGTGAAGCAGATATCTTTAATATACTGTCTTTTCTTGTAGCCGGATTTCTTGAAAGAGTGTTCTATGCTTGATGCCTCTGTTTCTTTATTATTTTCATACTAATCTAGTGCAATCTGGCTCATAACACTTTTTTACTGGAAAGTCTCCCAGGCTACTAAATATAAGGACATTTTTGCCAGTCGCCATCCTTCTCGACTTCTTTGCAGCATTCACTACTAGACTCTTGCCACTTTCTTATATGTCTCTCTGTGTTTTCTGTGACTTTAGCCTCTTCTGATTGTGATGGAGTAAAAAGTCAATTATATCTGAGAGGGAATCACAGTTCTGTCACTTATTAGCCAAACTTCAATTTCTTTGTCCATAAAATGGGGGAGATAGCTATCTTCTGGAATTTTGAAGGAGAATAAAAGCTCTGAGCAGAGTGAAGTTATGACTAACAAGAAAATGGAATGAGTAAGCTGTAGATATATTCTCTGTCTATGGGAAAATCTACATGGGAAACTAAATTATGAGAAGGTTATTTGATGAGAGTGAATGCAAAGCAAATAGATCAAGTTAGATGATTTCCCTCTTCCTTTTTGGAAATGTACTAATTTATTCTTTCCACTTCACTCATCTTTTTCTAGGCATTATGCTAAATAACTCCCTTCTGATAACCTGCCTTTTTTAAAAGCAGAATTCTAAATAGTTTTTCCATGTTCAGCCTGGTTATAATTCCATTCCATTCCCTCTTTCCTGACTCTGTTAATTCCTCCTTACCCCTCCTCCCTGCACCACCAACATCCCCTTGACTGTATTTGGGATTCCCAATCCTCTGTGGTCACACATTTATGGAAAGATTTCTGGAGTTGCCTTTCTAGATGATAATCTGATCCATTACAATGTGATGCTTCTTAATTTGCTCTCCTAGTTCTGGGGCATCTTAGTGTCAGTTCTATAAACTCACCACCATTGTCTCTTTTCCAAATTAAATATGATGAGTTCTTTTGACCATTTGTGAAAAGACCAGCCTTTCCCACCTTTTACTTCTAGCTTTGAGTCACTGGCAGAGCTCTAGTTTGTTAACATCCCTCCTAAAATGTGAATTCCAGAACTGAACAAAGATGTTGTCTTGTTTTTCCCCTATTTTGAACGCTGTACTGTGCTTCTCTTAATCCTAGAAAAGATTTGTGATTTTTGTTTTCCATCAATGCCACACTGACTGTCATTTCTGAATTTTAGCATTTAGCAATATTGGCTTTGAAAAACAGCAGTACATCAAAATACTTTAAATTTTTATTTGATATGTACTTTTTAAAAATATCATTGAGAGTGTTCTACTTCCTGTTTTTGATACTTGAGTTCATCCAGCTCTGGCTGAATAGCAGTTGTCTTTTGATCACATTTATATCTTTTGCCTTCATGGGGAAAATGTTCTCTGAGATTAAGAGGAAGATGTGTGCATGCACATCTTTGCATTATGTGTGTGTAAGAGAGAGAGGGATGGGGGAGAAAGAGGGAGAAATGGGTGGGGAGAGGGGGACTCATTGCCAAACTTTGTAAAAAGGATGAGCTAAAACCTAATAAGACCAACACACCATATGATATATAGTCATTTATAAAAGATGAGAACATCTGGCTGCCTCATAAGAGATATATACTGATTATTGACTCTCACACATCTTTGTTTACGTATATTAGTTGACACCACAATTTGAAGAATGGTAAAGGGAATTAACTCTTATTACATAGCTACTTTATTCTGGGTACTATAACAAGATTTGCATGGTTTGTTTCATTTAATGCTCCCAATGGTATAAATTTGGTAATTTTTTAAAGCTCCCATTTCACAGACAAGGAAAACTGAGACCACAAAGGTACAAAGGTGAGGTGTTGTTTTTTTCCAGCATTACCGTGCCGATTGTTAAGTTCTTGTCTCTCAGATCTAAACTCCCGCTTCGTGATGCTGCCCGGGACTCTCAGATTATACTTCTGCTTGCCTAGCTGGCTCCCCGTCAGCCTGTGCTGATAAGGGGCACCAGAGGAAAACGGAAAGGCTGAGGGGAAGAAGCAGCCTGCTCCTTCCTTTCTGCTTTCTGTGGACTTTCTTTCTGCTTGTGAGTGTCTTGCCAACAATATGCTCCTTCACTGCAGCAGTGGCAAGTTTTTGCTGTGGTAGCAGCTGAATCCAGTGTGCAGTTGTTCTGACACTTGAAGAACCAGCTTCAGGCTACACTCTCTTCAGAGGTACCAGCCCAGCCAAGTAGCGCTCCATTGTCAGAGGTGTGCATTTCAGTCCCTAAGTTTGTAAGTTTTAATAACTTCAATCTCCTGCTTTTGTTTCCTCCACCCTAGTGGTGGTAGCTACCTCTGTGTAGTTGTTACGTCCCTGGTACCTTGGAGTTCTCTTTTTATCCTTTCAATTACTCAGTTAACAATTCTGTATGTTAAGTTTTCTCTGTTCATGTTGCTGGTGTGTTTAATGTCTTCTGACTGAGTCCTGACTGATGGGTTACATAGCAAGTAAGCCAGGATACAAAGCTGAATCGTCTGACTTCTGTATCAGGCCTCTTTTTAGAGAGAGAAGTCAAACAACTAGGGGTTAGGGAAGGTAGTGTCTATAGAGCTATGAGCTCAGATCTGATTATACCATGCCGCTGCTTAAAACCCTTTAGTCGTTCCCCATTGCCTCAGGATAGTATCCGAATGTCTAAGCATGCTATTTATAAAGACGTTTCTGCCTCTAGCCTCGTGCTTCACCCACCTATTCTTATTGCTTTCCCTCTCTATTATCCATCCCCCCACGTGAACTTTTGCAGATCCAGGTCTTTGTTGTCTGTCTGAAATACTTTAATTCGGTGTTTCCTCCAGATCACTCTCCGCCCCTCTCTACCTGTGCCTCTGGAGACTGACCTTCATGGACTGACTCTTCTGGGCTTTGCCTCTCATTTGAGTTTGGCCTGTGAGAGATATGGGCAGGAGATTTAGAGGGTGAGAGGAAAGTATAGTTAGGATATCGTTTGCCTGGCTTCTTCCTGCCAGGATCCAATTGGTATGCTATCTTTTTCCTGCCAATACCTTGGCTAATATAACCACTCACCTTCCAACACGTTCATTCACACACACAAATGTATATTTTTTCTGTCGAAATCCACTGGATTCCTCATGACCAAATACAGATGTTACTTTCTCTGTGGAGCCGTATCTGATTCCTTGCTTTTCACTCCCTCAGCAGGCTGAATTAATTCTCTGGCTTCTAAGGACACACAGCTCTTTTTCTGGTTGCTTTTTCAGCACTTACCATGGTGTGATATAGTTAAGTGTGTGTGGATCAAAAACCTTGCTAGATAGTGTCCGTGTCATGTCCTTCATTGCCCATTGGCTTGGTACACAGTGAGTGGCTTAGTACTTATAATTTGAAAGACTAGATGGCCTGAAGAGTATGAGTGAGTAACAGAGAGACAATGAGCATTTCCATTTTCAATTGAAAAAGGCAGAAGGCGTTTTCACTGAATTAATAACTAATAATTATGAATTCTATTTACCAATTTCTTTTCTGATACTTAGTGTTCCTCTCGATGCCTCTCTAGCATCTGATAACATCTTCTTTCTTGGGCTCTTTTCCCTTTGTCTTCACACCCCTCTGCTCTTCTGATCTCTCCCTCTTTCTGATAATTACTTCTCGTTTCCTAGAAGACTGTAAATATCTTTGTATCTCCTGTTTTACCTTGCTCATAGATGCTACTTAACGACTGCCACCAATGTTAGAGCCTTATTCTACTTCCAGTCTCCACTCCACAATAAATAAATATATAAAAGCCGATTTCCTATGGTTCAGTCTCCTGGGTTTTCCACCTTGCTCCCAACATTTTCTTTATTACAGATCTCATCCCTTTGTTCGTACTATTATTATATTACAGCAGTTACCACCAGACTCAAGAGTAGTTGAGGCTGAAAACTCTTACCTATGCTTCTTAGTATTCTTTGCACCTAACACAGGACCGTGAACTTACTGTATACCCAAGAAATGTTCATGGAATAAGTAAATTATTGAATAGTGTCAGTGGTATTTGTTACATGTTTATTTGATGGATTGCTTTTCTTTCACTTTTCTGTGGAATCCAAGAGTGACACTGATTTAGAGTATCAGTTCTCAAACTTCTTGGCCTTAGAACCCCTTTACAGTCTTAAAAACCCAAAGAGTTCCTCAGTAATTTTTGTTTATTTGGATTATATCTATTGATACATGTGGGATAGATGAAGGGACAGATAGATAATTAGAAAACAACATATTAGTAAAGAAAACAAGCAGTATTTAAAAATATTTATTTATTTATCGAGACGGAGTCTCACTCTGTCGCCAGGCTGGAGTGCAATGGTGTGATCTTGGCTCACTGCAACCTCCGCCTCCCGGGTTCAAGCAATTCTTCTGCCTCAGCCTCCCAAGTAGCTGGGACTACAGGTGTGTGCCACCACACCCAACTAATTTTTTATATTTTTTAGTAGAGACAGGGTTTCACCATGTTGACCAGGATGGTCTTGATCTCTTGACCTCGTGATCTGCCCGCCTTGGCCTCCCATAGTGCTATGATTACACGCATGAGCCACCACTCCTGGCCAAAAAATATTTATTAATTCATATTAAGATGACAATAATAAACCCATTATATATTAACAAAAGTAACATTTTTACAAAAAATCAATAAACTATATTTTCCAAAATAAGGTAGTGAAAAGAGTGGCGTTATTTTACATTTTTGCACGTCTATTGTCTGACTTCATACGAAACAGCTGTTTTGTATTTAAAAGATAATTACTATGTGTGTTTATTATGTATTCGATTCCATAGATAAAATATTCTGCTTTCAAATGAACAAGTTATTTAACCTTCTTGAATCTGTTTCTCTATCTGCAAGTTTAACTTTTTTGAATCTATTTCTCTATCTGCAAAAATAGTGCAACTGCATGTGAAGAGCTGTTTTCTTATAATCTGCTTCTCCATGCAATCTGTTGTGATATATTGTTTTGGTTGAAGTATATGAAGAAAAGCTGTCCTTACAAAGGTGCATAGTTGGAGAGGGGGAAATATTTTGATAGCCTTTTCAGAAAACTGCAGATACTCTTTTTTGATACTACATCAACTTTACAAGAGATATTTTCTTATGGGTTAGTTTCAGTGTGGAATATAAAAACTTATTGAATTTTTTATACTCTATTATATTAAAATCCATTGGTCTCTTTTGCACTTTAAACCTTTTACTTGCATTATTTTATACCATCATACATTACTCTCTTAAAAAATATTGGTCCTTTAAATTATACTGATCTTCCAAATTCTAAGTTGCAAATAAAAAGTTGACTTTTGTTATGGTAATACAAACTGTCAATAGCTGTTTTTGAAGTATCAGGTTCACTTTTTTGATTATTTGAATAAAAAATCTGAAGAACCATAATTTTTCAGTTGTCTCTTCTAGGAAAAATTGTGTGCCATGACAAAAGTGACTAGTTTGGTTTCTAACTTAAGCACTCACACCAGTATTTCCGTATATACCAGAAAGTGCTTTTTGCATGTTCCCCACCTCTTTACACAGAATATTGACGTTTTCTTAAGGGCTGAGATTTGATAACATTAATAATATTGTAGTTTCATCATGTTTTTCTGAAGTAAAACTATTTGTATGATTTGGGACTACTACCATTATTGGTGCTAAATTTAGATTTAGCCACCATTGTTTTTGTATCATCAGTGCAAATACAGCGTAGTAAGAAAGTCATGTAACATCTTGTTTTATTATGAAAATGATTTTGACTTTGCTGACTACCTGAAAGTATCCTAGGGACCCAGGGGTTTGTGGAACATCTTTAAGAACCATTGTTTAAAAGAATGCCATATCCTCTGGGGCTTAAGATTGGCATACTTTCCTGGAGATCATCGGAATTAAAATTTGTGTCAATAAAGGTGGGAAGGCTCATTGCAGTTTTCTTCTGGACATTATTCAGAGTTAGAAGCCATAGACCATTTTCATTCATTTAAAAGGTAATTAGTATGTGTGCTTATTATGTATTAGGTACTACACATAAAATATTTTGCTTTCAAATGAAGAAATCATTTAACTTTTTTGATTCTGTTTCTCTATCTGCAAAATGAGAATTCTAGTACTTAACAAATCTGTCAATTAACGATGACTTATGTGAAATTTACTGTGAAATTCAGGGAGTTCTGTGAAGGAAGACTATAGCATAATAAAATTGTTATTGCCTAGGCGAATAATACTTATTATAAAAATGGTGACTAATAGTTATATAACTGCATGTGAAGAGGACTCTACTAAGTCTAGGAGTGGAACTACTCTGTCTGTAGAATTTGTTATTGGATCATCTTGGTTAGGAAATGTGTAAAGAGAATGATGGTTTCCAGAAGTGGAAGTTGAGATTTGGAATTCAATTGCCTAGTGATTATGCTGTAGCCTAAATAGTGAACTTCTTTTACAATTTTTTTTTAATTTACATATTTTTAGAGATAGGGCTTGCTATGTTACCCAGGCTGGTCTTGAACTCTTGACCTCAAATGATCCTCCTCCTGCCTTAGCCTCCCTAGTCACTGGGATTATAGTGAGCGACTACGCCCAACCTAAGTAGTGAATTTTTAAAGGAAATAATGTAAGGTTGAGCATTCAAGGAGAGAGGATGGAATGAGGAGAGGGTTGAAGGCAGAGCCGTAAGTAATACATCCATTTAGCAGGTATGAGGAAAAAGAGAATCTAGAGAAAGAGCAGAAAGAGTTTTTATTGAATTAATAATTAATAATGTTTGAAAACTTTAAGATCACTAAACAAATGCTTCCATCTTACACTCAGTCACCTACAACAGAGCTTGTGTTGCATCTGTTTCTCTATTTCCTCATCTGCATAATGGGAATCAGAATTTTTTATGCCTCTTCAAGCATTTCCTCTCTGGCTCTATAATTTTGACTTAAATTGGTGTTCCTTCTTTCTTCTTCCTTCTCCTCCTCTACCACCTTCTCCTCATTCTCTTCTTTCTCTTATCATTCTTTTTTTAAAAATAAATTTTATTTTGTATATTTGCGGTTTGCAACATGATATTATAGGAACATATAGCTAGTAAAATTGTTATTCTAGTACAGCAAATTAACACATCTGTCATCTCACGTAGTTACTTATTTTTGTGACAAGAGCAGTTAAAGTTGACTTATTTAACACATATTTCTAATGCAATTCGATTTTTTTTAACTCTTGTCCTCATGGTACATTAAATTTTTAGATGCATTCATCATACCTATCTGCTACTTTGTATCCTGTGACTGACCTCTCCCCATTTCCTCTCCTCCAACCTCTTGTAAGTAACCACTGTTTATTCTCTATCCTGTGTGTGTGTGTGTATGTATACATACACATATACATGTATATATACACATATATACGTACACATATATGTGTGTATATGTATGTATATATATACACACATGTATATATATGTGTGTGTATATGTACGTATACATATATATATATATATATATTTTTTTTTTTTTTTTTTTTTTAGACAGAATCTCACTTTGTTGCCCAGGCTGGAGTGCAGTGTTGTAATCACAGTTCACTGCAACCTCAACCTCCCAGGCTCAGGCAATCCTGTCACCTCAGTCTCCTGAATAGCTGGAACTGTAGACATGTGCCACCATGCTTGGCTCATTTTTGTATTTTTTATAGAGACAGGGTTTTGCTGTGTTACCCAGGTTGGTCTTGAACTCCCGGGCTCAAGCAATCTACCCACTTTGGCCTCCCAAAGTGTTGGGATTACAGGCATGAGCTATCATGCTCAGCACACCTATTTTTTTATTTTTAAAGATTCCACATATAAGTGAGATAATGCAGTGGTTTTCTTTTCTTTTTTTTTTTTTTTTTTTTTTTTTTTTTCCTATCTCTGGTAATGGGTATAAGCAAGATAATGCAGTATTTTTTCTCTCTGTGCCTAGCTTGTTTCACTGAACATTATGTCCTTAAAGTCCATCCATTTTGTGGCAAATGACAGGATATCCTTTTTAAAGGCTGAATAATATTTTACTGTGTGTTAATCCATTATATATTCATCTATATATACACATACATTTTTATTTATTTATATTTATTTCAAAAAATTATTGCCAAGGTCAATGTCAGGGAGTCTTTTCCCTATGTTCTTTCTAAGAGTATTATGGTTTCAGGTCTTACATTTAGGTCTTTTATCCATTTTAAGTTTATTTTTGTGTATGATGTAAGATAAAGGTCCAATTTCATTCCTTCTATTCCACATCCAGTTTTCCCAGAACAATTTATTGAGACTATTATTTCCCATTGTGTCATCTTCATGCCCTTGTCAAAAATTAGTTGAACATGTATTTTTGGATTTATACCCTATTATGTTCCATTGGTGTATGCTTCTGTTTTTGTGTCAGTACTGTACTGTTTTGATTAATATAGCTTTGTAACATAATTTTAAATGAGGAAATATAATACCTCTAACTGTATCTTTCTTAGTAATACTTTGGCTATTTGGGATTTTTTTTGTGGTTCTGTATGAATTTTAGGGTTGTTTATTCAGTTTTTATGAAGAATTTTGAAAGAGTTTGTAGAGAATCTATTTGAATAGTATGAACATTTTAACAATGTTATTTCTTCTGATCCATGAGCGTGGGGTATTTTTCTATTTATTTTTGTCTTTTTCAATTTTGTTAATCATGTTTTATAATTGTTACCATACAAAGACTTTACCTCCTTATTTAACTTATCTTCTAATATTTTATTTTATTTTTTGATGCTATCACTAATGGGATGCTTTTCTAATTTCCTTTTTTCAGCTTCATTATTGTTTCTCTTTGGAAATGCTACTGATTTTTCGTATGTTAGTTTTGTGTGCTACAACTTTACCAAATTCATTTATTAGATCTAATAGTTTTTTCATGGAATATTTTTTTTTGCATATAAGATCATGTCATCTGCAAATAGAGATAACTTTGTTTTCTTTCTTTCTGATTTGGAGGCCTTTTATTCCTTTTTCTCACCTGATTTCTCTTGCTAGTACCTCTAGTAATGTGTTGAACAGAAGTGGTAAGAGTGGGCTTTCCTGATTTTAGGGAAAAAGCTTTCAGATTTTAGGGAAAAAGCTTTCAGTTGTTCACCATTTATTATGATGTTAGCAGTGAGTTTTTCATAAGTAGTCTTTGTTAGGTTGAGGAACTTTCTTTCTGTACCTAAACTGTTAAGAGGTTTTATCAAGAAAGGATGTTGAACTTCAGCAAATGCTTTTTCTGCATCAATTGAGATAATCATGGGGTTTTTATCTTTCATTCTATTAATGTGATATATTAATTGATTTGCATATTTTATTTTATTTTAAGGTCCAGGGTACATTTGTAAGAATGCAGATTTATTACATAGGTAAACTTGTGCCATGGTGGTTTGCTGAACCTGTCAACCTATCACCCAGGTATTATGCTTACATGCATTAGCTGTTTTTTCTGATGTTCTCCCTTCCCCTGCATTACCTCCCTGACTGGCCCCAGTATGTGTTGTTCCTTTTGCTGTGTCCATGTGTTCTTATTATTCTGCTCCCATTTATAAGTGAGAACATGCAGTGTCTGTTTTTCTGTTCCTGCATTAGATTGCTGAGGATAATGTCTTCCAGCTCCACCATGTCCCTTCAAAGGACATGATCTAATTCCTTTTTTATGGCTGCATAGTATTCCATGGTGTGTATGTACCACATCTTTCTTTCTTTCCTTTCTTTCTTTCTTTCTTTCTTTCTTTCTTTCTTTCTTTCTTTCTTTCTTTCTTTCTTTCTTTCTTTCTTTTTCTTTCTTTTTTTCTTTTTTTTTTGGCTTAATATGTTTATATATATTTTTTATTTTACTTTAAGTTCTGGGATACATGTGCAGAATGTGCAGGTTTGCTACATAGGCATACATGTGCCATGGTAGTTTGCTGCACCTATCAACCTGTCATCTAGGTTTTAAGTCCCACATGCATTAGGTATTTGTCCTAATGCTCTCCCTACCCTTGCTCCCCAACCCCTGACAGGCCCTGGTGTATGATGTTCCCCACCATATTTTCTTTATTCAGTCCATCATTGATAGACATTTAGGCTGATTTTGTTTCTTTGCTATTGTGAATAGTGCTGCAATGAATATACACGTGCATGTATCTTTATAATAGAATGATTTATATTCCTTTGGATATATACTCAGTAATGTGATTTTTGGGTCAAATGGTATTTCTGGTTCTAGGTCTGTGAGGAATTGCCACACTGTCTTCCACAATGGTTGAACTAATTTACACTCCCACCAACAATGTAAAAGTGTTCCTTTTTCTCTGCAGCCTTGCCAACATCTGTTGTTTCTTGACTTTTTAATAATCACTATTCTATTGGCATGAGATCGTATCTCATTTTGGTTTTGATTTGCATTTCTCTAATGATCAGTGATGATGAATTTTTTTTCATATGCTTGTTAGCTGCATGTATCTTCTTTTGAGAAGTATCTGTTCATGTGTTTTGGCCACTTTTTAATGGGGCTGTTTTTTTTCTTGTAAATTTGTTTAAGTTCCTCCTAGACTCTGGATATTAGACCTTTGTCAGATAGATAGATTGCAAAAATTTTCTCTCATTCTGTAGATTATTTGTTCACTCTGGTAATAGTTACTTTTGCTATGCAGAAGCTCTTTAGTTTAATTAGACCCCATTTGTCAATTTTTGCTTTTGTTGCAATCGCTTTTGACATTTTTGTCATAAAATCTTTGCCCATGCCTATGTCCTGAATGATATTGCCTAGATTTTTCTCTAGGGTTTTCATGGTTTTGGGTTTTACATTCAAGTCTTTAATCCATTTTGAATTAATTTTTGTATAAAGTGTAAGGAAGGGGTCCAGTTTCAATTTTCTTCATATGGCGGCTAGCCAATTCTCCCAGGACCATTTACTAAATGGGAGTCCTTTCCCCATTGCCTATTTTTGTCAGATTTGTCAAAGACCAGATGGTTGTAGATGTGTGGTCTTATTTCTGAGTTATCTGTTACTTTCTATTGGTTTATGTGTCTGTTTTCATACTGGTACCATGCTATTTTTGGTTACTGTAGCCTTGTAGAATATTTTGAAGTTGGGTAGCATGATACTTCCAGCTTTGTTCTTTTTGCTTAGGATTGTCTGATTTCAATATAGAATTCATGGTATTGATTTTTCCTATCCATGAGCATGGAATGTTTTTCCATTTGTTTGTGTTCTCTCTGATTTCCTTGAGCAGTGGTTTGTAGTGCTCCTTGAAGAGGTCCTTCATTTCCCTTGTTAGCTGTATTTCTAGGTATTTTATTCTCTTTGTAGCAGTTGTGAATGGGAGTTCATTTATGATTTGCCTCTCTGCTTGTCTGTTGTTGGTGTATAGAAATGCCTGTGATTTTTGATTTGCATATGTTAAGCTAGCCTTACAGGCCAGGGATAAATCTCACTTGGTCATGTAATATAATCTTTATAATATATTGTTGAATTTGTTTGCTAATATTTTATTGAGGATTTTTGCATCAAAGTGTATCCGAGATATTGACCTGCAGTTTTCATTTCTTGCAGTGTCTTTGTCTAGCTTAGCTATCAAGGAGATAGTGGCCTTATAAAATGTGTTGGGAGGTATTCCTTTTAGCTCTAATTTTTTTAGAAGGGCTTAAGAGGTATTGTAATAATTCTTTCCTGACTAGTAGAATTCAGCCATGAAGCCATCTGGTTCTGGGCTTTTCTTTGTTGTAAGGTTTTAAATTTCTGTTTTAATCTCTTTATTTGTTATTGATCTGTTCAAACTTTCAATTGCTTATTATTTAATCTTGCTATGTTACATTGTTTAAGAAACATCAATTTTCTCTAGATTATCCAACTTGTTGGCATATTATTGTTCATAATAGTGCACTATGATTCCTTTAGTTTCTGAAGTGTCTGTAGTAATGTTTCTACTTTCATTTCTGATTTCATTTATTTTTGTCTTTTTTGGTTTCTGAGTTAATCTAGCTAGGCATTTATCAACTTTGTTTATTTTTCCATCTTTTTGTTTTATTATTTTTTTCGTGGTTTTTCTGTTCTGTATTTATTTCTATTCTGATCTTTATTATTTCCTTTTGGCTAACTTTGGATTTAGTTTGTTTTTTAACTAGTTATTTGAAGTGTAATGTTAGGCTATTTATTTGGGATCTTCTTTTTAAGGTAGGTATTTATTGCTATAAACTCTCTTCTTAGAACTGCTATTGCTGCACCTATAGGGTATGATATATTTTGTTCCCATTGTTGTTTGTATGAAGATATTTTTAAATTTTTCTTTTGATTTCTTTTTTGACCCATGTTTGTTCAGGAGCATATTATGTAATTTCCACATATTTGTGATTTTTTTTTCCAATACTTCTCCTATTACTGATTTCTAGTTTCTCGCCAATGTGGTTAGAAACAATACTTGATATGACTGTGACCTTAAATTTGTTAAGACCTATACTGTGGCCTCACATATAGTGTATCCTGGAGAATGTTTTATTGTGCTAAAGAATATGTATTGTGTTGCTGTTGGATGGAAAGTTGTATATAAGTCTGTTAGGTCCATTTGATCTAAAGAGGAGTTCAAATCCAGTATTTTCTTATTAATTTTTGATGTGATTGACTTACTCATTGTTCAAATTGGAATATTGAAGTACGCTCTTATTACCGTATTGCTATCTATTTATTCTTTCGTGACTGTTAATATTTGTTTTATATATTAAGGTGCTCCAATGTTGGGTGCATCTATGTTTACAATTATTATGTCCTCTTGATGAATGGACTCCTTTAACATTAAATATTAGCCTTTGTCTCTTGTAACAGTTTTTGACTTGAAGTCTATTTTATCTAAGTATAGCTATCCCTGCTCTTTTTTCTTTTTTAGTTACTTTCTACAGAAATATCTTCTTCTTCTTTACCTTTACTTTCAGCCTGAGTATGTCCTTAAAGCTAAAATGGATCTCTTGTGGGCAACATAGAGTTTGATCTTGTTTTTCTTGTTGTTGTTTTCCATTCAGCAATTTTTGATTGGTGGCCTTAAGCCATTTATAGTTAAGATTATTATCGATAGGCAAAGGTTTACTATTGCCATTTTTTAATTGTTTTCTGGTTGTGTTTTAGATCCTTTTTTCCTTTCTTCCTCTCTTAATGTTTGCTTCTGTGATATAATAGTTTTTTTTTTTAGTGCTAAGCTTTGATTCTTTTCTTTCTCTCATTTGTGTATCTGCCATAGTTTTCTGTTCTGTAGTTATCTTTTATCTTGAGGCTTACATAAAACGTTTTGCTGTCATAATAGACCATTTGTTTTAACTTGATAATAGCTCAACTTTGGTCACATAAAAGTAGTGTGGACTTTACTCCCCACCTCCACAATTTATATTTTTGATGTCAGAATTTGCATCTTTTAGTATTGTGTATTTCTTAACCAGTTGGTGTAGCTATATTTGTTTTTGAATATTTTGACTTTTAACTTTCATGCTAGAGATTTGCAATATTTACACACCACCATTGTAGTAATGGGGTATTCTGAATTTGAATTATTTACCTCAACAGTGAGTTTTGTACTTTGATATGTTTTTATGATAGTAATTATTATCCTTTTGGTCCAGTTGAAGAACTTCCCTAGGCATTTCTTGTGACGCTGGTTTAGGAATGATAAATTCCCTCAGCTTTTGCGTACCTGGAAAAAAAATTTATTTCTCCTTTATTCCTGAAGGAAACAGTTTTTTTTTTTTCCCGTTTTTTTTTTTTCCATTTTTTTTTTCCTTTCAGCACTTTGAACATGTCATCCCATTATCTCCCTGCACACAAGGTTTCTGTTTAGAAATTCACTGGTAATTTAATAGGGATTCCCTTGTATGCCACTTGATTCTTTTCTTTTGCTGCTTTTACACTTGTTTTTGTTTTTGTAGTGTGCTTTTTTTTAGGTCTTTTTTAGATTGAACCTGTTTGGGAACTTTATAGTTTTATGTCCACATCTTTCCTAAGACTTGAGACGTTTTCAGTAATTATTTCATCAAATAATCTTCTATGCTTTTCTGCATCCCTTATCCTTCTAGAACTACCATAATGAAAACATTTATGTGCTTAATGCTACTCTATAAGTCCTGCAGGCTTTCTAAACTCGTTTTCAATATTTTTTCTTTTGTTTCCTATCACTGATTTAGTTCAAAAGAACTGTCTTCAAGTTCATAGATTCTTTCTTCTGCTTGATCAGATCTTCTGTTAAAGTTCTCAATTATTTTTAAAATTTTTTAATATTTTATTATTATTTTAGAGACGAGGTCTTGCTGTGTTGCCCAGGGTGGTCTTGAACTCCTGGGCTCAAGCAGTCCTCCTGCCTTGGTCTCCCAATATGGTGGGATTACAGGCGTGACCTACCTTGCCCAGCCCTATTATATTTTTAATTCATTGAATTCCGCAGCTCCAAGAGTTCTGTTTGGTCCTTTTTAATGATTATTATCTCTTTGTTGAATTTTTAATTCAGATCATGAATTATTTTCTCGTTTAATTGAATTGTCTATTTGTATTCTCTTTTATCTTACTTAGTTTCTTTAAGGTTATTATTTTGAATTTCTTTTCAGGCAATTCATAAATTTCTATTTTTTTGGAGTCAGTTACTGGAGAACAATTGTGTTCTTTTGGTGGTGTCATGTTTACTTGCTTTTAAAATATTTTTGTGTCCCTGTGGTGATGTCTCTGTATCGGGTAGAATGGTCGTCTCTTCCCAATTTATAGAGTGGCTTTTGTAGGGAAAGACTTTCACCTGCAGGTGAGTTTTAGGGTATTACTTGTGCAGGGGGCATTGGCTCTGGTTCTGGGTGGGTACAGTAGTATAATCTCTGTGCAGCTTCTTCAGCTGTGATTAATGTCAGTGATGATTATCAGTGCCTCAGTGGCCTAGGCTGCAGGAGTTTTGGCAACAGTGATGGCACTGTAGGTTAGGGTTATTAGTGGTAAGGGTTGGGGTTTTTCTATTCTATTTTTCCCCACAGTTGAGAGACTTAGCTAAGAGTATCCTTCTTGGTGCCAGGTCTGACAAGGTCCACAGGCAGTGATAGTGGTGCTGTGCGGGTATGGGTGCTTGGAGTGGATGTTGAGCTGGGGTCCAGAGCTCAGTGTTTTGCTGAACTAGTGTGACACCTGTGATGTGGGCACAGGTTCACTAACTGAAGCACAGGTTGATGAAGCTCTCCCACAAAGCTGGGGATGGTGAGGCTGAGGCACTCCCCAGTAGCTTAGACCCAGGGACAGGTTTATATCTGTGGCTCTGGTCCTAGCGGTGAGGACACAGAACTGGCATGGCTCCAGGGAAGGAGGAGTGTTTTAGAAGATCAGGTCCTGAGGAACAGAGCACAGCTGCAATTTGGGTCCCAGAGCCAACAGGGCACAGTAGGTACCCAGGCACTAGGAGAGGGGATACCACATAGTGATGACTCTGGACTCTGAGGTGCTGGGATATGGTAGTGACATTGGCTCTGTGAGGCCAAGTGCAGTATCACCAAGGGCCCAGGAATAGGGGCACACATCTGTGGCTATGTTTCAGGGAGCAGGGAGCAGTGCAACAGTGACTCAACTTCCCAGAGAGGAAGGGTACCTCAACAGCTCAGACTCTAAAAGGCTAGTTCAGACCCAGGGAGGTGGAGTGCTGTGACTGTTTGGCCCAGAGTGGGTGCCCCAGCTCAGCCGAAGCTCTGTTTCTTTTGGGACAGGGTACCACATTATCTCAGGTGCCTGAGGGCATAGCTGCTCTGCTGGGTTAGGGCCCTGGTTTCCTTTATCAGCTAGGAAGCATGGTGTATATGGCTGCTCTGCTGTGCTGGGGCTCCAGGTCCCTGGGGAGCGAGGTACTGGGAGATGGTGCAGCTCTACTGGGCCTAGGTTCTAAGTCCCAGATGCTGGGATGCTGGGGAGCCTTGTGGTTTTGCTGAACTCTGCATTCAGGTCCCTAGGGGTTAGAACATATAGCTACTCTGCTGAGCTAAGGCTTTGCATCCCTGAGGGGCGGGGTGCTACATCAGCTTAGGCACCAGGGTGCATAGCTGCTCCACTAGGCCGAAGCTCAGATTTCTAGGGGGTCAAGGCACCATATTGGTTCAGGTACCGGGGTGCAGGTATTCCCCTGGGCTAGGCTCTTAGTAGCCTGGCGATGGGGCACACACAGCAGCAACTGGGATCTGGGAGATGGAGTGCCCCTTAGGGATCTTTACCTCCATGGGGTACAAGCTTCAGTGGCTTGGCCAGGGAATGGTATGCTTCTGTGTATGTGAATGTGGTGCAATGATGGCAGAGTTTCAGGGATGATGGAATGCAGTCGCTACTCTTTCGCCAGAGAAGGATGCAGTCACGCAGAGGCTCTAGTTTCGATAGGGTGCTGAGCAAAGCAGCTTGGGTTTGGGGGGATGTGGTGGGTGGTGGGACAGAATGAGAGTTCGTTTTCTGAAGTAATACAGCCATGTGAACTCAGGCAGCTCCCTAACTGGGCTTACGAGCTGTGAGGACGGCAGTGTTCTCTAGTAGCAAAGATTGCCGATATCTGCAGTGGTGATAGGGGCTGCTGGAGGCTTCCAGCTTACCCTTTCCACACAAGGAGAAGTCCATTCTGGTTCTGAGCAGATCCCGACTAGGGGAATGAGGAGGTGAAGGTAAGGTGTTTCTTTATGTGCCATCCTCTGAGATTTTGTGGCCCACATAGTTTCCATCATTCCCTTGCTGCTATACTCCAGTGCTCTCCTTTAGTCACTCTGGTTGAAATTTAGTTGTTTTTTTTATTGTTTTGGTTCTTTTTTGTTGGAGAGATGAACATTAGGCAGTTCTAGTCAGCCATCTTGCTTATCAGTCTTCTTATATTTTCTTAACGTAAGGGATCCTCAACATGATAATATAGCTAGCAGTTTAAAAGTCTCGAGAGAATGGGGAGAAGGCCCATGGTGGTAGGTGGGAGTTTATTTAGAGGCTCCCTTAAGAGCAGAAATTCCTTTCCAAGTCAGAGCAGATCCATCAGGAAAATGCTTTCCCTGGCAGCCTGGTAATTTGCCCCTGGATAACAGAGGTCATCTATCCATTATCTGGCATGCTATCTGCTGAGTTTATAAATGTTGAGGCATTGTTTAAGTTAGCCTCAGGAAGGCTGCATTTCCAAAGAAAGCTAAACCATAAATGTTCCTAGTGGTTTTAGTTTTCACTGTTTTGTATAACTTCAGAGAGAGCTGTTTATTTTCTGTTTGTGACTCTGGATTCTGCAGCAGTTATACTTTATTCCACAGTAGCCTTGAAATAGATCTTGCAACAGATTTCTGAATTTTAAACCCATTTGATTGAATTGATTCATATAATTAATGTGTTTGTTTCACGTTAGTTTCTTATTCTACCTTTGTAATGCTGCGGAGCTAAAAAATGTGTGTAACAAGAAACCTATACTACTTAAAAGATGTCCCAGAAAACCTTCAGTATTTATGGTGCTATAAAAGTGAATATCAATTCCCAGATGGGCTTTATCCAACTTTCACTGTACAGATGGCTGTATATATAGTCCTTCAAATTCCTGTGGGACAAGATTTATGAATTCTTCCCTCTTTCCCCTTTAATAAATTGTTTCAGTATCTAATAGTCATCATGAGCACGATTTTTTATTCTTATGCCTGACTTAAATATGCATGTTAACTATATTTCTTTCTCACTTAAACCCCATTGAGGTAAGAAGTAGGCAGTTATTGTTTCCCTTCAATTTCTTTATCTGTTGAAAGACAATGCTCTATGCATTATACAAATTAGTGATAGTAATGAAGTCAAATTTCCCAGTGAAAAATACACATCTGTCCATTCTAAAATAGGCATATTATTTTGTTTCAGAACCTAGACAATATTTCAAAGTGATACTAGCACAAGCTTCTAGAAAATTAAAATGACAACATATGTAAAATAAAAAATGAATGTACGCTTCCTTTCTTTCCTATCCCCACCATCCTGTTCTTCCGTGTAACCTTTTTTCTTAAATTGGTGTCTTGCCTTTCCAACTTTTTTCTATGTAATAAGGTAAAAAAGTAAGTAAACAAACAACAAGAAAAATAAAAGTGCATATTAATAGTATGACAATGTAGTTTCTGTTGTGATTTTTTTTTCTTTTACTCATTAGACTTTTGGCTACCCAGCGTAAAATACCGTGAAGGAAACTTATCATACATTACATTATGCATGTAATGCCTCATTACATGCATATTTTAAAATTATGTTAAATTATGTTAAAGGAAATATAACTGGCCAACATGGTGAAACCCTGTCTGTACGAAAAGAAAAAAAAAATACAAAAATTAGCTGAGTGTGGTGGTGGGCACCTGTAATCCTAGCTTCTTGGGAAGCTGAGGCATGAGAATCACTTGAACCTGGAAGGTAGAGGTTACAGTGAGCCGAGATTGCACCACTGCACTCCAGCCTGGGCTTCAAAGTGAGACTCTGTCTAGAAAAAAAAAAAAAAAGGAAAATGTGTGAGGATATTGATATAACCATGGAAAACTGTTTGACAGTGTTAAGTAAAATGGGTATTCACCCACCGAGTAGTTCCATACCTATGTATATATCCAATAAAAACAAGTGATTATGTCTACTGAAAGTCATGTCTTAGAATTTTCATAGCATCAGTATTTATGATGGCCCCAGACTATGAAAGCTAAATATGCTTTAATAGTATAATTGATAAACTGGTATGGTCATAAAGAGCAGTAAAGCACAGAAACAAATGAATAAAAAAAAATGAGATTTTGAGACAAAAGAAACCAGACAAGAAAAAATATGTATGTAGGATTCCATTTACATTGTTTAAAACTAGACAAAATATGATGTTGGGTTTACCTTTAGGAGGAGATTATCTACTGGGTAAGTGTACAAGAGAGTCTTCTAGAGTGCTTGACATATTCTATACCTTGCTCTGGTTGGTGAGTACATGATTATATCATATGTAAAAATTATTTGAACTGTATACTTAAGGTTCATGTGCTTTATGTAGCTTATACTCCTCACTTTCTACCTCTGTTATCCCTGAAGCTTCTGAGGCTGGAGTCGTGGAGTCACTCATGCTCTTTCTTCTGGGCAGGTAGCTCCTTCTGTGCTGCAGAGCCTTTTCAGATATTCCAAGCAAAGCCTCTTATGGATGTGGGAATTGATTTTTATTGTTTGTTTTCCTCCGTCAATTAGTACTCATCCCTTGTGCTTTCATCATATAGAAATTTATACTTCATTAAATTAAAAAAACATACATGATGATAGTTTACTCTATAAAAAAGAGTTCAATTATTGCTGAATTTACTTGAGTAGTATCATTTCTGTTTTTTTTTTTTCATTTTCTGATATAGCTAAGTACAGTTATGTCTTTTAGCTGGAAATTTTGTTGTTCAGGTGAAATTCCAATACATAGAGATACATAAAATCTTTTTTATTTGGGTATGGGGTTTCATTTTAGGCTAATAAAAATGTTTTGAAATTATATCACATTGATGGTTGTACAACTCTGAATATACCCAAAACCACTGAATTGTATACTTTAAAGGGGGGATTTTATAGTATGTGATTTGTATCTCAATAAAGCTGTTATTTTTAAAAAGGTCCTAGCATATTAAAGATATCATTGTGACAATAAAATATTTAGCCAAAAACTTCAGACAACAGTTTAAAGATAAATCAAGAAAATCTCCTAAAATGTAGGAGAAAAGGAGAGAGAAGAGAATATAGGAAGAAATGTAGAAGAAAAGGTCAGAGAAAAGACAAAAATACAGAAGCAATCTAGGAGACCCACGTACTACTAGTAGTTTCAAAGAGAGAGATAAATTAGCAAGAAAGAATGTGAAACTTTCTCAAAAAATGGAAGAAAACTGTATTCAGATTAAATAGGCTTACTGAGAAGCAAGTAGAAAGAATTAAAAAACCTCATAACAAACCTGCACCTGTACCCCTGAACCTAAAATAAAAGTTTGAAAAAGCTCTAAATTAGACACAATCACTGTGAATCTTCAAAGTACAGGAGAATGGAATTGTTATATGGTTTATGATGTGTAATCAATTGTTGTAAATGCTATTGATTGATTTTGAACTTTTAGAATCAAACTGCAGAAAAAGCACAAAATACCTTATTAAAACCATAATTTATTATGGTTATGGAAGAAAATAGAAATGCTATAAATTTTGACCAGGTAAAAATAAAAACACAGATGATTTAAAAGATGCAAGGGGAAAAGAAGAAACAAAGAGAAGGGCAAGGGACTTAATATCCTCTGCTTAGAAAATGAACAGCTATAAGGTATTGCTTAGTTGACGGAGCAAAAAAGAAAACTAACATATATAATGTAAGTTCCAGATATAACGAACATGTGAGGGGAAAAGGTGCTGAAATCTTTTGTCTGCTTATAGATGATCTCAGTGATCTTCTTGAGTGCATTTCTACCCCGTTTTATTCCTTTTTATCATTCTGATGGATCGCCTGAGGAGCTGATATAAACACATGTGCTCAGTGTAGCCTCTTGAGTCTTTTGCACATTATTATTTACAAAACTCCTAAGCCATCTGGCATACTCAAGATTCTAGGCTCTCTTGTGTCAACTGTTGAATTAACATTTGAGGTTTTCTTTCATGGTGCTGTCTACCAACCAAAAGTTTAATCAATCTTAGTAAAGTTGCCACCCCTGTCTATATATCAGTATGGGTATTTTTTGCTACAATAGATATATACATTCCTGAAAAACTTGGGTTTTGCAACATATACTAGGAATCAGGACTTGGGGTATTAGCAAGAGCCCATTCAAAAATCTATGCAACTTTGTAATTGGAGCACTTACAGAGACGTTAAGACTCTTGATAAAAATACTAGCACAGTTAAAATGACATGCTAAATTTCTATAAATGTTACAGCATATATAGGACTTTATGTGAGCAAAAGAGTTTACAGTAGCTCGTTGGAAGGTGTAAGAGGAGTTGAGGTTGTTTGGTTAGGAAGTCAAAAGCAAAATGCATTGGAGATCAGGTTGAATAAAACAGGAAGCAATTCCAAAACAGGGCACCTGGCCAGCAGAGCAAAGAGGAAAAGTAAGGATGAATGGCCGCTTCATAGGGTACTCATTCCTCTTGTAGCTTGCTGTGTTCAGCTGTGCTCATTTACTTTGTGTTTAGCTGCTGTCTTTGATAGCGCAAAATGGTAAAATAATGGGGAACAAGTCACAAATGAACAGATGTGACTTCTGTATAATATTGACATAATTCCTTTTTGCCAGTTGCATATAAACTAATAAACCAGAGTTTTAGCAGGATATATTATATTTAAATATTCTAATATACATTGCCTTTGTTATATTAGAAAATGATTGAAAAGGAGAAAAATGAGATGCTGACATTAGATTTCTAAGAATGCAAGTCTTAAAACATATACATCTGTTTATTCCAATTCTACGCACTGGATTTTCATCCATGTTTGCAGAATTGAATAAAAAACATGCAATGACAATATTTCTTATATCAAGGGTTTTACACTTTTTCCTTTGCTAAATATGCTATTCTAGACAAAATTTCTTTCCTTCCTTCCCTCCTTCCCTCCTTCCTTCCTTTCCCTCCCTCCCTCCCCCTCCCTCGCTCCCTTCCTTCCTTCGTTTCCTTCCTTCCTTCCTCCCACCCTTCCCTTCCTCCCTCTCTCTCTCTCTCTTTCTCACTTTCTCTCTCTTTCTCTCCCTCCCTCTCTCTCTGTCCCTTCCTCCCTCCCTGCGTTCGTTCATTCCTTCCCTCCCTCCCTCCCTCCTTTCCTCCTTCATTCCTTCCCTCCTTTCTGACAATGTTTCCCTCTGCCGCGCAGGCTGGAGTGCAATGCTGTGATCTTGGCTCACTGCAACCTCTGTCTCCTGGGCTCAGGCAATTCTCATGCCTCAGCCTTGTGAATACCTTGGATTACAGGCATATGATGCTATGCCTGGCTAATTTTTGCACTTTCAGTAGAGATGGGATTTCGCCATGTTGGCCAGACTTGTCTCAAACTCCTGGCTTCAAGTGGTCTACCTGCCTTGGCCTTCCAAAGTTCTGAGATTATAGGCATGAACCACCACTCCTAGCCTCTAGAGAAAATTTCTGATGGTGGTTGCTGTTTCCCATCATAACAGTTTTGCCATTAAATCAAATCTGACAGAATGACTATGATAAAATAGTCCGTGTTTTAAGAGTGCCAATAAAGAATTATGTATATGTAAATATTTTAAGTATATTTTACCAGCCAGAAAACAGATAGAGAAAGCTGTAATTTGTCAGGTATATGCAGTAATTGGAAGAATAACTTCTGATGTGGTTAGGCTTTGTGTCCCCACCCAAATTTGATGTTGAATTGTAGTCCCCATAATCCCCAGGGAGAGACCAGGTGGAGGTAATTGTATCATGGGGGCAGTTTCCCCCATGCTGTTCTCTTGATAATGAGTGAGTTCTCGCAAGATCTGATGGTCTTATAAGGGGCTGCTCCCTTTTTGCTACTAATTTTTCTGTCTCCTGCCACCTTGTGAAGATGAACATGTTTGCTTACACTTCTCCCATGATTGTAAGTTTCCTGAGGCTTCCCCAGTCATTCAGAACTGTGAGGCCATTAAATCTCTTTCCTTTATAAATTACCTAGTCTCAGGTATGTCTTTATAATGGTGTGAGAATAAACTAATATAGCTTCATAACACATTTGAATTCAGTTGAATTAAGGTAAGGTTATGATTAAATTTAAAGTTTTTTTCATTGCATTTTAGGTTTGGGGGTACATGTGAAGAACATGCAAGATTGTTGCATAGGTACACACATGGCAGTGTGATTTGCTGCCTTCCTCCCCATCATCTATATCTGGCATTTCTCCCCATGCTATCTCTCCCCAACTCCCCACCCCTCACTGTCCCTCCCCTGTTTCCCCCCGACAGACCCCAGTGTGTGATGCTCCCCTCCCTGTGTCCATGTGTTCTCATTGTTCAACACCCACCTATGAGTGAGAACATGCAGTGTTTGATTTTCTGTTCTTGTGTCAGTTTGCTGAGAATGATGGTTTCCAAGTTCATCCATGTCCCTACAAAGGACACAAACTCATAGTTTTTTATGGCTGCATAGTATTCTATGGTGTATATGTGCCACATTTTCCCTGTCAAGTCTATCACTGGCCTTTTTGTTTTAGAGCATCAATGTGAAGTACATTTTTACTTAAATTCCAGTTAACCTCTTAGGGATTTTTAGGAAAAAAAATCTGCTGTCATGATTTATACCTAACAAAGGACTAGTAGCATGAATATGTAAAAAAGGATATACAAAGGGGAATATAACAGAGTCGAAAAGGTGAATAACTACTAAATTCATGGTAGTGTAGTGTTGATATTTTCTGTTACGAGATATTCCCATTTGTTCCTTTAGATCATATGCCTTATATGAGAAGGTGACATTACACAAATATGGTGGCTGAGTCTAGGTCTCAGCTAGGAAATGCTGATTGGATAATAATTTGATTTTTTTTTTTTTTTGAGATGGAGTCTCACCTGTCACCCAGGCTGGAGTGCAGTGGCACAATCTCAGCTCACTGCAACTGCCACTTCCCGGGTTCATGTGATTCTCCTGCCTCAGCTTCCTGAGTAGCTGGGATGATAGGTGAGCACCACCATGCTCAGCTAATGATGGAATGATGGGAGTCTTCTATATTTTGATTGTGACAGTGGTTATCCAACCATATGCATTTGTCAAAATTCATAGAACTGTATGCTAGAAAAAGGTGAATTTTACTATATGTAGAAAATGCCATAATAAACCTTATAAAGAAATCAAAGTATTAATGAGGTTTTTTTTTCCTATGAGTATTTGAGGAAGGAAATTGTTAGCTTGCTGCTTTGAGAATCAGCAACAAACCCGTGCTTTACCAAGGGACCAAAGAAACTCGTGAGACTCACCCTCCTACTTATCATTCCCAATCTTTTTTAAAAAAATGCTTACCCTGATAAACTGGTAATGAATAACTTAAAAATTCTTAATCTCTTCAAAAAATTTAATGAAAAGATAGAAAGATTTGTTGTATGCTTTTAAGTTTCATGTGGCAAGATCTTTATTTTTAGTGTATTATGATCTTTAGCAAAAGCCATTTATTAAGTGATATCTGCCATTTAGCAATGGGTAAGACATTACATTCTCAGCATGACAGGGAGGGCTGACAGATGCAACGCAAGCCTCGTTTGCTATCTCAAGGAGTTGCCGTGAGCATCAGAAAAGGGCATGTTTATGTAAGCACTGTGTAAATTTCTAAATGAATGCAGGTGGTTTCATCACCAAACGTTTAAAAACCTAGATATAACAAGCAAATAAACTTGGATTTCAGTATCAAAGAACAACCCATAAACATGGCATGGGTGAAACGTATAGCAATGAACTACTTGACTTGCATCTATGTTTGGCCCCATTGCCTTCTTACCTGGTGGGGATAATCTAGTGTCCAGGATCTTTGTGCATAGCAAGGAGGAATGGCAGGAATGAAATTTCACAGACTAGAGAGTGGGAGGAGACTCAGTGAAAAGACTGCTATCAGCAAAACTTGGAGTTAGGAGCTCTGAAGGAGTGAATCCTCAACAGTTCGTGTGTTTGTAGATATCCATGTGTTTTGTACAATCTCTATCCTTTTATGGGCTCTCTTTTTCTAAATGTAGGTGACCATTGTAGCAATGTCTGTGTAACAGCATGTGCTGTTATACACACCAACCCTTTCTTCTGATACTTCCTCATCCGGTGGTTTTGCCACTCTAGTTCTCGATACATTTTTGTTCCATGTAATAGCTTTTATCCTCATGAATATTGTCATGTACTCACTGACATCCATGGTAAAGTTTTAGGTATAGTCATAACCGATTTCTCATCTTATTTATGTACATACATGCACTATTAGAAATCTTGCCTTTTTCCCTCTTAGATTGAGATGTCATATGTCATAAAGAGGTACTCCAAGTTGAGCTCAACAAATATTGGTGTGACTTTATTTGAGAACTTATTTACATAGTATTACGTATTGATAAAATTAATTCTACTAGCAACGTGACCTTGGCCAGATCCCTTAACTATTATCCCTGTTTCCTTACTTGCAAAATGCATGTATTAATAATAGTACCAATTTTGCTCTTGTCACTATATTGTTGTAAGAATCACAATAGCTTAGGACAGTTTGCAGTAAACTCTGAAGTTCTGTGCAAATATAAGATAGTGGTATTATTAATGGAATCCTTCTCATTATTTGTACTACTCCCAGAAGGGGGCACACTGATAAATTATTATGTTTTTCTAGGGAGAGTCACGCCGGGACAGCTCATGTCCTATATTCAGCTCTTCAAGAACAACCTCAAAGCTCTAATGAATCATTGTGGACTCCTCCAGCTTGGGCTGGCCACAGCTCAAACGTTGAAACACCCACACACTGCCAAGTGGGACAACTTTCTGGCTTTTGAAAGGCTCCTTCTTCAGGTATGTTGCTATAGGAACTTTGTGGGGTCTTAATAATCAACGTTCTGACTTCCAGGGAAAAACCTTGATAGCCTTAGTAATAAATCATATTGTTGACATGTGCTCTGCCTCATATTCTCTAAGCACCACCAAGTTAAAATTCAAGTAGAAACGTTTTTCATAACTGTTTAAAAAAATATTTTGACAGTAACATCTTTGGCTTCTCATTCAGTACTAAGGATGTTTTTTGAGCATTGGACTAACCTCTGGAAATCTCTTTCAATTTTATGCCATTTGGACCTTTCTCGCTCTTCATGGCATCTTTATTTGATCCTTGCTACTTTTTCTGTAAAGTATTACTGCTATTTACATTTCTTCTGATACTACCTAGTTTCTAGTCCTTAAACAATATGTGGCATGTGCCTTAAAATGATGTTTAGTCAAAGATGAAGGAAGTGAACTCCATTTGTAGTGTTTATACAGAGATTTGTGTGTGGGATAGAAACTTTTCATGACCAATGAAATATTTTCATGGGAAATTTTTTTTAAATGTATTTTTTTAAATTATAAAGTATTTTAAAAATATATACAGTACTTTAAAAAAGGATAGAGGATTACAAAGCATAAATGTACATAAAATGACAAGTATCTGTCCTTTCCACATAGATTCAATATGATTTATCATTATTTTCATATTTATCATGGATACTTTTTCATTAAAGAAATAAAACTAGAGATAAAGTTGAAGCATTCTTGATACTGTGTAACCATTCCTAATCTGATTCTCCTTTTTCTTTCCCTAGAGATAATTACAAGCTCAATTCATTGTTAGATTTTTATTAAATATTTCCTTTTCATAAATAATACAGAGCATTATGCTCTGGGTTTTAATTTTACATAAGTGATATTATACTGTAAATATCTCTAAATAGCTTGCTTTTTTCCTCTCAAGATTATTATTATTATTATTATTATTTTGAGATAGAGCCTTGCTTTGTCACCCAGGCTGGAGTGTAATGGCACAATATCAGCTCATTGCAACCTCTGCCTCTTGGTTTTAAGTGATTCTTCTGCCTCAGCCTCCCAAGCAACTGGGACCATAGGCATGCACCACCATGCCCAGCTAATTTTTGTTTTTTTGGTAGAGACAGGATTTCACTATATTGGCCAGGCTGGTCAATGTGAGCCACTGTGCCAGGCCCCAAGGTTCTGTTTTTAAGATAATCTAAAGTGATGGGCTAAGTGTGGTTGCTCACACCTGTAATCCCAGCACTTTGAGAGACTGAGGTGGGTGGATCACTCAAGGTCAGGAGTTCAAGACCAGCCTGGCCAACACAGCAAAATCCTGTCTCTACTGAAAATAGAAAAATTAGCTGGGGTGTGGTGGCAGGCATCTGTAGTCCCAGCTACTTGGGAGGCTGAGGCAGGAGAATTGCTTTAACCCAGGAGGTGGAGGTTGCAGTGAGCTGAGATCATGCCACTGCACTTTAGCCTGGGTGACAGAGGGAGACTCCATCTCAGAAATAAATAAATAAATAAAAGTGGTGTATGTAGATCTGGCTCCTTCCTTTTAACCATCTCATAAACATACAATTTATTTATGCAGTCTATACCGATGTTTGGTTAGGCTGTTGCATTTGTGCCCGTGTGTGTTGTGTGTGTATGTATGTGAGATTAGAAAGAATTATGCAGTGAATACTCTGGAATATGTCTCCTGTTATATATTGTTCAGTTTTCCAAATATCACTAAAATGTCGAACCAGGTAAGTTGCAAAGCTGTGTCCTCTTCAAGATATCAGTGAGCTCCCTTCATTATCACAAAATGTTTAAAGTGTCACAAACATACATCAAGAGACAGAAAAGGGAGCTTATTTCTTCATTATTTTTTTTTCTATTAAGGCAAAAGAAAAAAACAAAACTTTCTGAGTCCTTAATGATAGCTATGAGCCTTACCTCAAAATATCTCCTTTTGTGAGATGATAATTTTTGTTGTTTAAGGTGGTTCATTTTCTATTATTTGGAGCAAAAATACACTCATCTTTTCCCCATTAATATGTAATATACTAAGATCCCATATGAAAGTGTTAGTCTGTTCTAGTTGTCAGTTTATCCATCACATTGTTTTAAAATCCATATGTTCAGTTTTATGCTTGTATTCATGTGTATTTTGAGGATTTTAATGTCATCATGAATTGAATTTTTAAAATTCAATATTCCAGTTGTTTATTGTTGGCATGTAGGAATATCTTGACTTTTGAATAGTGATCATGGACCCACCCAACACCTTGTATGTTGTAATTATATTTGTTTTCTTCTTTATTCTTGTTATTCATTGATTGTCCTGGATCTTCTGTGTGGGCAAGAATATCATCTGTGAATAAAGTCAGTTTTGTTTCTTCGTTTGTACACTTGATATCAAGTGTCTTTCCTAGTGCACTGACAAGGCATACTAGACCCCTTTTCTTTCTTTTTTTTTTTTTTGAGACAGAGTCTCACTTTGTTGCCAGGCGCCAGGCTGGAGGGCAGTGGAACAATCTCGGCTCATTGCAACCTCCGCCTCCGAGGTTCAAGCAATTCTCCTGACTAGGCCCCTTTTCAATAAGACTTACTAACAGGCATCTTCATCTTATTACTGACTTTCAAGAAAGTGTTTCAAAATGTTATCATTAAGTATTATGTTTGGTGAGGTTTTGTTTGCTTTTAATCAGACTAAGGAAGTTTCTTCCTAATCCTAGTTGGCTTTTTTTTTAAGTGATGCATTAGTATTGAATTTTGTTTAATGCAGATTATTAATTTTTTAAATGACTATCTTGTTTTTCTCCCTTAATCTGTTCATGTGGTGAGTTGTATTGATAATTTTTTAAATGCTAAATATTCATCATTGCATTTCTAGGATAAGTTCAACTTACTCTTACACACACATACACACACACACACAAACATATGCATAAACACTCATACAAACTGTGGGATTTAGTTTACTAATGTTTTCCACAGAAATTTGCATTTGTGCTCATAGGTGAAATTAGTAGTTTAAAAAATATCTGTCTTCTTCTTTTTTTTTTTTTTTTTTTTTT